>JTDE01005643.1:12155-45660 GCA_014338405.1 Paragonimus skrjabini miyazakii
TGAAAAGAGACTAACTGACTGCGTATACTCCGCATTTCGTTGTTTACTACCGTTATTCGTCGTTTTGTTATCCACCGTTTCCGTTTACGCGCTCGTAGGCCGTAGATCCAGTCACAACAGCGCACAAAATGCCAATTCACATTCGATTCGTGCGGGCATAACTACAGTACTTCCTATCACTTAGCAATTTTGTCTAACCGTCCATGATCCTCGTCTGTCCAGTAAGTACCATGCCTGGACGCTTCGCATCTACGGGCGCATTTATTGGGATTATGGAATACGACAGCAAGTTAGATCAGGAAACTAGGAACCAGGCTAATCATTCTCATTGTTTTTGAGTGTTGAACAAAATGCTCATCCTTATTCTCTAGATCAGCGTCATTAAACCTATGCTGGTGCATTTGCACAACCTCACATGTCGGCAACATCTGCTTATACCCAGCGATATCAACCAATGCTACAGACGTCGGGTTATCTTTATTAGTTCTCTATGACTGGATGAGTCTTTGCTTCATATGGTTTATCTTTGTTTTCACTCCCTCGATCCAATACACAGTGTGCTTCGGGTACATCACAGTCTATCAGCATTCTCAGAGAACCGGATGGCGAACGATTCAGCCGAATATCCGTTAAATGAGATTACCGATAGTTGTTAATTGTTGGGTCGTATATCAAATTAACTGGCGGGCTATCGACTGCGAGGGATCTGTCCACCCTTATAGATATGTCACCGCACACAAAAACGAATTTTAAATTAACCTAGTCAGAATCTTTTTGTTTTGCACAATGAAGGGTGCAAGTGTTCACATATGACAAACGTCTGAGTTTAAATCTAGCCTTTCGGCTATTTTTTTTCTATTGCTGAGGATCGAATCAGGATCATTACCCAAAAAGGCATATGTATTTTCCACGCCTGCTGGACTGGTCAACATGGAGGAAACTGCGCCTGTTTCAATTACATATAAAAAAGGCCTAGTACTCCTTTCGCCGATCCGTATTTCTGATCAGAAGATGAATTGCGCCAGAAAATGCATATACGATATATAAATAGCAGTATACTGATTACATGTGATTATCAAAAACCGTATAACATAATGTTTCGGTTTATCAAAATCCGGATAGTGTGACAGAAATGACCTAGACGGTTGTGATTCACCAACTGTGATAGTGGGAGCTTGCAAGATATTACGGACGAATGGGCTGATGGGGAGTAATTTTTGACTTATAATCCGCATGCTGGATGAAACTGCACAAGTATAGGAGTCGAAAGTTCTCACCGTAGGACTGCGTGTTAGTTACTTTATAGGGTATTGCGCACATTTTCATATCTCGCTTTATTTTTATATTCAGTCTACACCACTTGTCCTTGTACAAAGTGATTACTACTTAGTTGAGTTGATTCAACTTAACAATACACTTTTTGATGCACGCGTCTCGATTCCTTGGTACTCCTGTTCAGTCCAGATCAGGATTGTTTGTAGTGAGCCATCCAGCGACTGCATTCTGAACTGACTGTTTATGTTTATACCTTTGTATAGTGGCAGTCCTCTGCAAATTCGCGTGGCGGTATCAAGGCAGGAAGTGTTGTTCAACATGCTGTGCAGCAGTAAATAATCAATCCTGTTGGTGCGTCGCGTAGAGGTGTGTGAAAAAGCCTGAGTAGTTGTGGCAGTTTTCGTGACCAAGAGTCATGCCAAACCATGATTGTAGGCGGTGATCATGTCGGACATTCTTTACCAAGCGTTTCATCGAGCGCTCCTTGTCAAGCATTATGCCCGACGGTCCCAGTCAGAGTGGTGCCTGACTGTCCCTATCAGGCATTGTACTGGACGTTGTTTGCAAGGTGTAGGCGCCTTGATGTTGTATGTTTGAATATAGACGTAGCTATTTTTAGTCATTAGGTCCCCTCCCCTCCTCCTTTTTTTCTTCTCGTCTCCCATATAGGGACTTTTTCCTTCGTGATTATGTGACAGTTAAGCATCAGTGTGAACCACTGATGTAGTGCTGTCTATGATGATGATGATGATGATGACTGAATAAACATGACTGTACTGAATAGTTCACATTAGCCCTTGAAATGTGGGTCAAAGGAGTAACAATGTGGGAACACTTTGCATATTGGACAGGACATGGTAGAGAAGCAACTGACATGATTACATACACGAAAGGTTCAACAAGATAATTAACGAGCGTGTACGGACGAACGCATTGGTGGTCTGGTGATGGATGTATCATGATGTCATCATCTTAAACAGCAGTACATCAGTGGTACTCACTGATAATTAACTACCACATAACCATGAAAAAATCAAACCCTGTATAAGAAGAGAGAAGAAAAAAGAATAAGAGGGAAGGGACCTAACTACTAAAAAATAGCTTCGTCGATTTTGATATATTCACCATCATGGTGCTTACACTTTGCAACCACCCGAGGTGATTGAAACATAGAGTATCACGACCTGCTCGCATCGTTGTGTTATTCTCAATCCATAACTTATCATCGAGAAACAGCACTTTTCGTCTTCCGGAGCTTATCTAACCGATGTCATCAAGGACTCTGCTGCCAGTTTACCATACCAGTAAGGGTAGACCAATCGGCTATTAATTTGCTCAACAATAGATCCATCCTTTTTGAGACACTCCTATTACTGGTTAAATAGAAATGTTCCGTCTATCCGTTACAATGTTTCGGTAATTGGGTAGGTTTCAACGTCTGATATTTCACTGATATGCACTAAATCTGTTTGACGACTGTCATTAATTTCGCCCTATCTATACATATAAGTGAATAGGCCAATATACTCCCTAAAAGTTCCTTGCTAACTAGTTAATTACATCAAGGTCAAAGTGACTAGAATTCCAAAATAGCGAAGAATTCGTTGTGTTGCTCTACCATTTCATCACTTTGTGTAATACAGTATTAACACTTTAGGTATACATGATTTATAAAAAGTGCCACCAACTTGTTCGACTTGTTTGTATTTAGCTTCTTCCGCAACTTCTTCAGCGGTAACAAGTAACCCACAATTGGTACAATACACATTCAGTAATATGAAAATATAATGGTTGACACAATAGTACGGTTATAAAGGTTAACAAATAGAAAAGCAATGTTACAAACGAATAATATCCTCGTTTTATTGTTTCGTTACAGTGAAAAGTCCTGTGAAATGCGCTTTCTGTATTTTGCTTTCTTATCTAAAATAGAAATCGGACAATAATGTCATCATATGTTTCACCAGTTAGCAGTGCGTGAGATTTTACAAAAAAGATGAAAATCCACGAGGATGACTAAAAGCTTTGTCAACGCATTCAAAACAATAACAGAACTTGTTGTGCTTAATAAATATGAACGTTAGTTAACAGACCTTTACAATTCCCTGTTGCAAATCTTCGGTCATCCAGATTATGTGACAGACTCGGTAAAATTGCTGTTATATTCGATCCGTTGAAATAAATTAACACGACTGGTTAAAAGTCTGCACAAGAACTTGTTACTACTACTTGGAAATATCATTTTACTACAGATGATGTTTACTTAACACATTCGGCTTTCGTTTTCAAATATACGTTCCAGTCCGTGATCAACGAAACTAAACGTTAGGCCTGAGTTTCGCCCTGATTATGACTCATCCGTTATACACATACGTCACTACTAACAATTGAACTCAAGTTCACATTCTCATAAGGAAGCCACGTTGATCACCATGCAATTGGTCTCACAGCAGGTATAACCGATTATTCACATTTAATCATTCAGCTTGCGGATAGTTTTGAGGTTACCGACCGTTCCTTCGAAATGGGCTGGCTAACCAGTTTATATTAGTTCGAAAGTTTCGGACAACTGTAAGTGTTGTTCAGCTGATAGGACCGTTTTTCGTCGAATCTTTCACTATCTGTCAGGCTCTTTTCACGAAACGCTTTGTTAACGTCATTCAGATATCATTACCCTAAATCACTGGCAGCCATTGCTTACAATCCAAGCAGAAATTTCGAAAGCGGGTTTCGATTTGGCAACCGAACCAGAACGAAACCAGTTGTAGAGTGCCGACATGGAAGGATGTCTACTCGAAAATAGCATCGTTGAAGGTTCTTAATGTTCTTCAGGAAGTCCAGGTCAAAGGCAGTTTTGTCTCGATGCCCGACTAATAAAACTGGTGTTGGGAAAATTTTAATTTTAGACAAAGAATTAAACTTGGTGTTTACAAGCCATTTTTGCCTTCCAAATAAGTCACCAATACTACCGAGCTGCAACTTTTCCTAACCGTAAACAGAACAAGTATGTGAGAACATATAACGCGTATTGCTGATGTTTCCTATTAAGTAATTACTTGGCTAAATACAGAAAATTAAAATCAAAACAGTTATTAGTTATGCATCATTTCAACCCTCTGGAAAGCCTTTAGCAAGCGATCTACTCTCGAAGACTTACAGTCGACACTGGTTTTAACCAATGCTGTGAACATCGTATCCTTTCAGTTCATTAGAACATGACTTACTCCGGATTTCTGAATAACGTTAGTGTCGTGGAATGCAACGACAACCATTTTTCTTTTGAATAGTAATTATTTAATTGAATTCATCAAAACTCACCAACTTTTTGATTATGTATACATGACGCTCTCCGGAATGTCTGTTTACATTTACTTTCATTTGGTTTTATGGTCAAACGAACTTCTACGCTCTTCTCCTATACCAAGATGTTCTAAATTATACTTCTATTCACTAACACCTTCTTACAACTTATCGAGATACTCAATATTATCAACGTTATTCATACAGGAACAAAATCTGGGACTATTAACGTCCACAATCTTCTTGCTACGGCCATTCTCTCTGTATTTTACCCAATTTATCATATGCACGGTATCTCGATAAGTGAATACATGAGGGATTCATTGAAGAAGTACTAACTTCTGAGTAAATCAATGGTCATACGACATCAACGCGCGATGGTATAGTGGATACGCAGCACAATAAGTTATTATGATTCTGTTGTCTAATAACTGTCCCAGGATAGGCTGAATAACAATAGAAGACTACAAATCAAACATCTTGTGAGTAGCGTGCGCCGTTAGTTTGGTAGACATAAGTTTAGTACAGGTACCGCACGGTCGAATGAACCTAATGACGGCGACACAAGGCAGAAACCGAAGACAGCAACCTAACGTCATGCACCAGACATTGTAGGTAGACCTTTACTCTAAGGTTTTATTGTCGAGTATAATCAACAAACGCTGATTATACGTTAATGACACATGGTTGTACTCACTTAAATGAAATGAAAGCTTTTCCTGTGTCTTGTGGCTCTGTTCAGTTTGGACCACTTTGAAGGATCATAGACAATGTTACCTATTCGGCTGCCTTCATAATGATCGATAACTTCATTCACCAGAGCATTACTTCTTACTGCTATACAGCACATATTCTCAGTTATTGTTGGGGACATTCGATTGTCATTATGTATTATCATCGACTGTCGTTTTGGAATGAAGTGTTCGAATTTACGAAAAGGGTTAATCTCTTCTGATTAAAATGTGTTTGAGTCATGAACATCCATGGATAATGTGATCTGAACGACTATACATTACCAATACCCTAGTAATAGGGTGTGTAGTCATAGTTTTCGTAAAAATATTATTCCAGTCTGTTGCCAAACAATGTGGATCAATGATCGTTTACTTTCCTAGGTCTACTACTGTAGAATTTATCAAAAATAATCCTGTTTGTTCTTCAAACTACCTGTCACTTGTTTAATAAATTACACTTTGACACAATTAGCGGGTTCGTAAAAAGCTCTCAAATAAAGTTTAAGTAATTAATATATTATACTAACCCAAGCTTTGCTGAAATTTGGACATAATCCCACGAACCACTTTACTGAGCACACTCCAGAAAAAGAAAAACCAAGTGAGTGAGATAATTGCACAACAAATTGCCGCCGTAGATATTGTTGCTGCGATAGCGTCTTGACGTATTGCGAAGTAACTGTCTATGTAGGTTCCTTCAATACCTTGGTAGTTTGTAAGGAAATTGAAAACAGTTTAATGGCAAACTTTTCATTCAAAATGAGTCATTGAATACGTCTGTAACATTGAAGCAAAATGATTAGAGAGTGGCTGGCACATACCGATTTTACTAAAAAAGTAACCCTGTTCAATGAAAATTTAGTTTTGTGAATTAACATACAATTGCCGTTCTCATTATGGACACTTATACTGCAGTGTTCATTATCACTGCTTAGCTGTCACACAGTCATGACAAGTGAGAGAAAGGGGTGACAATCATTGTGTAAATTCCTGATGCCTAAACCCAAATAATCAGTATTGAGGTATTTATATCTGAGGTAAGAATACCAGAAATGCGAACATGTTAGATGAAATCTGTGGAACAGCTATTTTTCGGCGCTGGTATTACCCTGGTTTGTTAATGGTTACTAGTTCAAAAATACATCAGCACTCATTTCACTGAATCCTGTTAGTCGACATTTCTTCTAACGGTTTCAGCTTCAAGCGGTTATCTACGGGAACCGGAGTTTAGGGAACGATACAGTTGAAACTACCAAGTTACCATTTACAAGCCATACGTCGTTGGCCTAAGCACCAGAACAGAATGTTCGGTGTAGTAAATGACAAGCTTGTATCGGTACCTGTTGGTGCATCAACTTAACCTTAAGCAACCTTGAACCAGCCTAATCTTTGTTTTCAAATATCCACTCCCAATTCGATTGTACACCTTTGTATCACACGTTAAGTATGACTGAACGCAAACTTCAGCAATCAAAAGAGGTGAGGACAGTTTATACTTTCTATTCTGCGTTATTACCTATTAAAATTCTATCATAACAGGACCCGTGTACGTACAGAAGAATATTGATATGAATATGTGTATGTAGCCCTTAAATCTCAGAGTTTTCACGAAGTTTCCTTTCACTGTTCCAATATTCTTCTTTGAATACACATCTAAACTCACATACAACTCCCATAAGTTACAGTTGCCTACTTTCCAGTTCGGTCAATGAATTATGATTTTTATATGATGCAAATTTTCATTTAGGCGTCTGCCTTCTTTGTTCACTTGTCATTGTCTGTACACATACATTCCGATTCACTCTACTGCAAAATTAGTGCTTTCTTGTCACCACAGAGATGACTTAGATTAATAAAGGCACTTTTGTCCTCGAAAATATTGGTCGCTACTTCATTTTTTATCATCGTTTTGGCGTAGCTCCTGGAGTATAAGAACCGATAAACAATCTTCACAGCCCTTCTATTCAAACTTAGATTTACGTAACTATACACTGAAGTTGCTAAGAGTATCCCGGTGTATTTGATAAATCAGAAACTATCAGATAGCTACATTTGTGCTCCTTGTGTGGGGATTGTCAGGCAGGAAGTGCGAGCATTCCAGCTCTCGGCGGAATACTCCAACACAGGGGGAGGTGCGTTCAAAAACCCACGGTGAGCGGATGGAGAACGGCGTGGGCGACCGGATGAGTCATCACTCGACCGGATCGGACCAACGGGCGAGACGTGGCAGCCGAAATGGAATGAATGACCAAATTGAAGGCGTGATTATTCCAACACTCTCAGGAATATCTCGACACAGCTGTGGATTACGGTCAAAGCCCACGGTTGATAGACGGAGGACAGCACGAGCGATCGGACAAGCTATCGCTCAACGAAGTCGGATCAACGGCCGAGGAATAGCAGGCAGAACACCTCCTGGTAGAATGCGCCAATCACACACCTAAACCGGGTAGAAGTGCACACGACGTGCGAGCGGGGGGTGTTGTGGACTGGAATTGTGATCCAAAATCGCGAGCGATCGTGTGGCATGGTAACTGGCGTGTTGGACAATAAAGATTGTGCTTTATTGGACGCCTTTTCGCTACACTTGCACATCCTTCTAAGACTGATATAATGAAGCTTAGCCAACTTTCTATACTGTACGTTTTCAAAGGCATTTTGTGTATTCCATCAGTCACTTCTTCTCATTTCGATAAAAAGTTGATATTAGACGTACTTTTTGCATTTCACTTTTAATACTGTATGTGTAAGGTAGTTTACGGTAGACCTTAACCTGGAATGAAGGGTAACAGTAGAAAGCTTATATTACGATTACAGCTTTAGCTGTATTTTGGTGAGTCTGAAATTGCAGATCGATCTGGTGGCTGGTGTGCTTCTTTATGATCGAGGTAACGGGATATACTTTCGTAACAATATCACAACCTTTCGAAAAAGTGTGCATTCAGTGTAAACGGTGCCGCCCAGATATAAATCCTGCTTGACTTCCATTAGCCGTAAGAATTGACAATATATAAAGAATACCAGAAACCAGCTTTGCAGTCAACGTTCTTTTTACGTCGGTCAGTGTAAACAGAGGCAATATGGCTGCATCTGGAAATTGAATACTTCAAGTTATCTGCCGCAGCATTCAGCTTCAAGATCTGTAAACATCGAATGACAGATCGAATACGCATCATTATACCTAATATTGCAATATATCGGGACCATTCTTATCGAATTTGCACAACTGCTGAATGTGGTTGCTCATATTCGCTTAAGTAGTCGCAAAAGAGCAAATGTTACGAGGGTTTAAATAGCAGTTGTAACTTTTAAATTCATTGGTTCGAAGGACGCAGCCCACCTCATTACGCGTTTGCAACTGTCACAGCTGCAAACAGCGTACATAAACTTGGCTCTTTTGTGTTCCTCTTGTGACCCATTCATGCTTATCCGATCACTGTTCATTTCTTTTGTAAATGGTAACCACAGTTTGGTCTAAACCATCTGCGACCTACACACCGGATACTAATACAACACAATTATTTAAGACGGCGAAGTTCTTTGCAGAATGCTTCCGGTCATTCTTGTGAGTGATGATTTTTTTGGGCAAAGTCATAAATCTACCTGTGTAGGTTTTCCTCCAGAAGTGTCAATCTTTGGGTAGTCTTCTTAATTCCTCATGAGCCCCGCTGTACATCTCGACCGCATACTTTCATTCCAGCTGGCGGAAACTGATATATTGCGTGAGTGAACATATTAGTACTGTACAGCGCACAGTATGTTTGTTGATATCCTAGGCAACTTTGGTACAGATCGTCCTAATGTATGATCACATTGGCGTAAAAGTTAAATATGTAAAACTGGCTGAAAGTAGAATAACCATTGTCTTGTCACTTACGAGCACACGGATGTTCATTGCATCTGGCATACTCGACTGATGCGCCACGGCATTCGCGTCTCCGTGTGATGTTCTCGGCCAACGACGGACAGCTACGAGTGCGTACACTGTAGCGTACATCGCCGCATGCTGGTCGACATTTGTCCCAGGGCGACCAGTCTGTCCATTCACCCAGCCAAATGTTGCAAGCGGAACCAGCGTATCCAGGCAAGCAAATACAAGTCGACTAAATCCATAGGTAAGCAAATGGGAAGAGGGTAATAAAAACGTCATCTTCATGGTACTTCTCATAATTAGCTAGGTGGAATGATTGCTTTATTCGAAGAGTGTCACTTGTGAAAATGACTGGGCTGGATTGATTTTGAACCAACAACGGAAGAAACTGCTCGCATACATTTTCAAATGTTGGATCAACTGAGCTGTGAAATCACCTACAGGCATCAGTAAACTCCCCCTGTGCCTACCCATTAGTTTTGACTGACTTATTCAAAACACCTTCCCCGATTCCACGCTCCAACCTCGACTGTAAACAAGAGTCGAACTGGTTTTTGGGTACCTTGAATTGTTTAATTCACAGGTTATATTTTTATAAATTCCTCCACAATAAACGGTTAGTTTTCTTCAGTTTACTTTACTTTCCGAAGAGTAGTAGATATTCTTCAATGGCATTTGTAGTTTTACATTTGTTGCTATATGTTTGAGGCTGTTGTAAGTGTAACTGCTGAAGAGTTAAATCTCCAATGTTTTTTTTTAGTATTTTTCGTATGATTGGCAAAAAATTCCCCATAGGAAAATCTATCGAAAATAAGTAAGTACGGATTCGGACAATCACAGGTTAAAACTCATTGACATATGTCTACAGAATGTGAAGTTGATTATCCACAAGTACATCAGATTACATGGTGTTGTAAACCCTCCTAAACGGTACGCTTGTTTGATCTCAGTATAATGGTACGCTCGATAAAATCGGATTCTCGCCCCAATAATAATTCACACGAAAATCTCGGTCCCGAATAGTACCGCGACTGTCCCGCATTCGCTCCCAAGGCAAGCCAAAAGACGCGTTCAAAATAGATAGCTTTGTTCCGCTACAAAACGGGTGCGACCGAGGCGACAAGGACAAAAGTACTCATAGGGGGCGCATTGGCCATAAGAACATTTCCTAATCATAAAAAGAGAAGGACATTTATCGGAAAAAATAGTTAGGGTCACTAATGGGCACAACGGAGTAAAAAGTCTGACGTGTAAAAACTATCCAAGGTCACCCTCTCGGCCGCTGTGAGCAGGTCCACAAACTAGGACAAAGTCAATCGTTTTTTCCTTCCTCACGGCGTAGGCGCTTTGGGACGGTAACAGGGTGGGGTGCCTAACACATGGGTTGCTCTTACGTGTGATTAGTGTTCACTTTGTAAAGTTATTAACTGTGTGCTACAGTTAGCACTAATATTCATGTTTTTGGCCATAAGGTGCATGCTAGTGACATTGGATGATATTGGCGCCTGGTTTACACAGATGATTCTTCTGATGGATGAAGAGACGATTCCCTGATCGTTTTGATTTGGAATATTTTAACACTTAAGATTACTTTTTACATTACCTACCTAGTAAAACATAATTCAACTATACAACCGAAATACAGTCCTAACGGATATTATATAATAGCTGCCTTCATGTGGTGTTTCCAGTGGCCAGACCATTCTTAATGTCTTAGACAAATTATCTTATTCACAGAACTTTTCTCTAATTCTTTTAATAGGAGGTTTTTATACACCTTAAACTATCCGCTTATGTTTGCCATACATGAACTTTGAATTAGGATGTTCGGCATCCCCAGCAATGCTGATCCAACGAAACCTATGCTAAGCATATATATATATATAACATCGTACAAAGCATAATCTCTTGTTGTTTCATTTCTTACTCACGACTATTAGTCACCTAATGGGTTGTATCAACAAATCACCGCTGAAGTGTTTCTTAAACTAGAATAGTGCACGTGGCTGAACCAATGAGGAAAAATTATTTATTTATTAAAGCAATATGGTAACATTCTGTTTATTCCCATCCAAACTTACCAGCCGACTTTATGTGTACAAGAGTTGTTGAGGCAACATATCGGGTTGCTACGGTCGTGATTACATAATACTTGGTGTGCTTGTATGCGTGTCTAATCCCTGTCTGTCCTTATCTGTATGATGTTTTACGTTTGCGACTGATGAGAGTAAATGAAATGTTAACATATCGCAACATATATCTGCTTTCTGCTCTGACGAATTAGTTAAAAGAAACTCCGAAGTCCAGATTATTTCTTCAGGTAATAATCATAATCCAACCAACTTTCCCTCGTATGTTTTTTGGGCGAACACTTTGTCAGTCGTTCTAACTCGCACGTCTCACTGGACAAAATAAATTCCTCCATTTAAGTATTCAGGAATGAAATTGTTTCTTTCCTCTTATATAGGGCTCACGCCCATTCACTTGTACGAACATTCACGGAATAGAAAGTACAGTTTCAGGCGATTCTACCAGCCAGAGCACATGTACTGGTTCTCCACAACTGACTGTGCTTCTCGATCAACTGTGTTTGCAATCTACTTCACATGGAAACCGTCATCTTGCTATTCGTTACAGATTCGTAGTCTCTGCAAATTGCTCAGTCGATCGAGTTTCACACGATTATATTCGCCATTTTATGCTGTTTCAAGTTGAATATCACCCACAATTGATCACAGCCGTCGAATTCCCATAGAATTTCCAGCCGGGCCCCCTTCAAAAAGATGCACTAGACTCGAGTTTCGCTCTCATTAGAGCTCGTCAGTAGTGCATATCATCGCCACTGCCGGGACTTGAACCACGGCCACGCTGTTCAGGAGGCAACCGTGTTTACCACTGCACCATTGACCTCACGTTAGGCACGACCGAATTATCATATGTGAACGTACAGCCACTTTCGTTTGTGAGTAATGATCACGTTGCCCGATCGTCTCGAAATGGAGACACAGTTATTGTCCTGTTAACTCCAATCGATGACCCCGCGATTAGGACTTCCTAGACAGGTCGAAATCTCCGATCTCATTAACCATGCTAGGCGATATTTTATGCTGTGTTGCAAGAACCAAATATGATCACTGGGTCTGGTACAACCGGAAATATTAGCCCCGAATTCTCCACATTTTATCGCGTCATAAGTACCATATATCCAGTTAGACTGTGGATGTTTACTTAAACGTGGTGAATTTCTAGGCGTGAGTCATGAGTTAACGTCGTGCATGCGACTCACTTTCGAAAGCTACCCAGTGTTCATTCAGGCATACTCGTTGTCGACTCAGACTGGTTGATTCTCAATTCCCTCAACCTTATTTCGACCAAAGTGATACTACGTAAAACTAAGGCCAACATGCACGCGCGAACACCTACGAGGTTTGGATGCCAAACCGTTTTTTTTATGCGGACAGGCTGCGTGCTGTTCGCGCGTGCTTCCTGCAAGTGTCCAAATAACCCACAGTGTACTGAAACTTGATGGGATCACATAGAACTCATCCTAGAACTCTGTACTGAAGCCGCTGCTATCCTGCACACAAACTATCATAATCTCTGCAAACATATTTCTCACTGGTTTCCACCGAGGGACATGAATGGAAGCCCATGCCACGCTTGTCTTTAAGACAAACCATGACCATTTCTTCGAATGTGTAAGCGTCGACTGTATTCTTTGCAATATAGTGGAACAACTACAACAACAGTATACGTGACATAGTTTCGCGATAGATTTTTTTTCTCATGACACAGAACTTTGGGAATTTAGGCCGGTTGTGACCATTCCTTCGTCTCTTGAAGTGTTTTTCGAAGTTTTACACTCGCTCTCTGTTATTTTTTTTACCTACATCACCGACTATCTGCATCCATTCTCCGGCACAACTTTTTGAGACTAGTTTGAAAATCAGGAGCACTGTTACTCCCAACAATCTACAGTTGGATCTCAGCACTCAGCCCTTGCTCAAATAAGTGGTACCTGTCACTCGGCAGAGGGTAGGATGAACCTACACATACGTAGGTTGATAAGAATCTTGAGAATTTCTGATTGATGCCCAATGCACACTGGTTACCGGAGAACACCCAAAATTATCTGGGGTTTGCTATAGTGTGCTGTACTTTCGCTCATCTCCAAAGGAAAGACATTAGAAGAGATGCATAGTTGTCCGTGAGGTGTTTCTCGAGTTGGAGAATAGCACACTTTCCATCCAGTGGGTGCAAGTACCTACGAATTGGAAAGTCACATACCCGGGATATGTCTCCCGGGTGTCTCATCTTGGAATTTCCGATCGTTATACACTAAATTTCTGGGGACTGTTTTTAATTTACTTCCTCCACAGTTCCTAGTTGGCATCAAACTTATAACGCAACCCTGTGTCTTGAAAGCAAAAATCGGACGGCGAGCTCGTCACCAGAATCTTTCTGAAGTCCGACCATAGACATATATTCGTCGACAGTTTTTTCCAATCCAGTGATTATCCACTGCAACGTTCTCCATCCTTCAGTTGTCCTCTGCACTGTTAAATATAATCTAAAATCTGTAACAAGTTCTTGCTTACAAAAACGAGGTTTTCGAGCTGGAACCCATCAACCAGTCGACTAACATATGTTAATTCGGGTATTCGTGCACAGAATGTCATTATGAATCTCACTGAACAGTTCAGAAATACACAAAACACCAGAATCGAAAAAGGCTTCAATTCTGGCGTTTCGGTCACCAGCACTAATCCTTGCAACTTTGCAGTCTGATGGTTATACAAATCTGGCATGTTGCCCGAAAATTAATTTGGTTGTTTCTGCTCTTGGATTTCCGTGTGTTAACGGATCAGCCGTCAGGCTGCGTTCATTGTATTCCATAGATTGTTTGCCAAGTGTGTAGTCTACCATGTGCAAATATAGACGCCGAAGGATTAGCTAAGCCTTAGTAGGATGAAGAGAAAGCGACCACCTATGGGCAATACAACATTGGGTTCAGATCATTTTGATGAGAATCTTTTTCAATGGTTTTGGTAGATTGTGTCAATCAAATGCAATGTTTGTATGTGGTCCGCACACTACGGGGCATAACCTCAAACCTGAAAAATACAGATCTGGTTTGAACAAGTCACCTAGATGATGCTACTAATTAACCAGAGTGCAGAATTTAATCTGTTATGATGCCAGTGAGACATTGTCAGGTACAGTTCAACGGCACACCCAGGACAGTTTTCCCCCACTGGTCCAGTGCTCACACTACCTGACCCACAGCCACACCAGGTCCAATGGGTAGCCGGGTTGGTTTATCGTCCTTTTGCAGTGAACCTATCTGTGTTGTGCACGCTACAAAGGTGACATACTATACGCCACATTAGGTAAATGTAACGAGCCATAGGATAAAACACACTGTTTACCAACATTATAATTCACATTGTTTATGGACAATTTCGCTATAAGATTAATTATTTATGCTGATAGTCACAAAAGTAGACATATGTTACCGACAATGGAAAGTTTAGTAGAGGTCATCAGTTATAAATCCCTTATATCTGACATTAATTAAGTACTCCAGACTTGAAAACAGCAAGATAATTACTAGTGGGAATAGGATTCAAGCTGCAATACAGCTATAACCTACTGGTCCTATTTTACCTCGGCTCACTAAGGCCAGAGAAATTCAGGTACGTGAAGAACAGGCAGGATTCCGATCCGGTCGAGGGTACGTTGATCACAGTTTTACCTTGCGACGGATCTTGGAATATCGGCACTATTACAGACAGTCGTGGTCGTTTAGGTCCTGAAAGCCGCTTTCAATTCAGTTGCTCGTAACGTTCTCTGGAGCTGTCTCCTTCGCAAGGGAGTACCAGGGAAATACGCGAATCTATTGAGATCACTGTATGCTCACTCTGCAAGCAGGGTGCGAGTTAATGGACATCTGTCTCGGGCGTTTAACACTTCTAGTGGTGTTCGACAGGGGTGTCCGATTTCCCCCTTCCTGTTTAATTTTGCCATGGACGATATTCTGGAGAATTCGCTTCGGGGATTCGGTGGACTTGGTGTTGAGCTTCTTCCTGGCGCTAGATTGACCGATCTGGAGTATGCGGACGACATTGTCTTACTTAGCCCCTCTGCCGAAAACATGCAGACCATGCTGGACAGGTTGAGCGACCAAGCTGGTTTGTATGGAATGCGCTTTGCACCTTCAAAGTGCAAAGTGCTACTTCAAGAATGACGCACTTCAACTCCTACTTTCTTCATTGCAGGTAATCCGCTTGAGAATGTGGACAGTTTCACATACTTGGGTAGCACTATCTCGTCAGCCTGTAACACTGCTGATGAGATATCAGCGAGGATTGCAAAGGCACGAGTTGCTTTTGCCAAACTGCGTCATCCGTGACATCTAAAAGACGTTTGGTTTTCACTAAAACAAAGAGTATACAGCGCTTCTGTATACGTTTTGTTTCGCTCTGTGGTTCGAAAACGTAGCCCGTTCGCTTACCGTCCCCTTGCAATAAACCCAACTGTGTTGTACATAGCCGATTCACATCTCCCCGGCCTATAACGATCTAGGCAGAGTGGGAAAAATTTTGACACAACGGTCATTTTTGGAACGTCACCATGTTTAAAGATATCAGTCGCTAACCTTCCTACGTATACAGACATTCGAACATACATACATTTGTGAAACAACATGACCGTCGTTGTGGTCGACAACAATACTTCCGTGGTTGACACCGAAGACTGAATGTGTGAACGACCACAGAGAAAGAAAAAACGAAAGCACTAGTTTAAACTGGACGAGAGGAGAAATAAAGGGGTTTAATATGCAAAACATTGTATGTCTGAACCGAACCATTCAACATCAAAACCCTCAGTGCTCCGAGAGAGTGAACAGTGAGGTATCAACGAGAACAAGCTGACGTGCACAGTTGTATAGCTGGTTTGCTCAAAATCTGTTCGACCATAACGTTGCATATACTTCCAAGTAAGTATTCACCGTGGAGGATACCAATTTTTTAAGCTATTTAACCACGCCTGTCTTCAGCCTCTAAGCACAAGCAAGACTAAGTGAATCTAATCAGGAATATTATATCATTCATCATGAAGATCGGTTTTCCGAGATTATCCGATGTATCATGGAGTTCATTACGTTGGTTTCACAAGTCCCACTGGTGTTACACTTTCCTACGTTCTACTCGCTGTGATGATTATTGCGAAACTCTGTTCTGTAGTGTTTACTTTTTGTTTCAGTCATAATAATGCAAATTAAATCGATTACTTTTTGCACATAAAAATAACATGACAGTTAAAATGTACACTGATAATTATATAACCTGCAGCAACTCACCGAGTGACAATAGATGTTAGCTTATGTAAAAACGCTTTGGAAAATGAAGAGCGGGCTGTGGTTAATCGATAATATAAATAGAAAGAAGAGGTCCCGGTGACAACAATATGATACTTTCCTTTGGTTCAGCAATTAGTGCATGGGTTCGAGGCTCGGGTCCCACGTCACCCGGATCCACTTAATTTGTCCTGTTTGATTTCGATTGGACTTTTGCGAATGTGAAGGGCAATCGCCTAACCTGAGCGCAGCACTGTTGTAGTTGATTATGGCAAGTGCATTCATGAAGAATACATACTCTGGTATTTAACATTGCACACTTGTGATGGTGGTTAAGACTACCAGTCCGGAACGTGTTTCCACAGCTTATAAAAGGCACTGTGTAAACTGGAAGTTGATTTTTTTGAGGATCCCAGAATATACTTTATTCAAGCTGATTGTACTACATTGGGTAACCCGGGATAAGATGTCCTGGATATCAGGCACAGAGAAGTCGGCTATCAAGAACGGTGGCTGAAATCTTGGCAAAAATACCGTAGAAGGCCCATTCAGTGGTAACACACTGTACACCACCGAATGCTACGTCCTGTGTAACTCATCAACTGGTTGAACGATTGCATGAGAATTCCAACCGTAGTGGTCGTTGCTGAGTAACGCGGGTAGGAGGCACCAATCAACTTTTGGGTACGTAGTCATTACCACCGACAGTTTGAAATGCTTTCACACATATCGATATGTTGCAGTCATCCACGTACCGTACGATCATCGACTTCTTTTCCTCCATTGGTTTTACTTGGATTTTTTCCCATACTCTGTCAGTATCAATGTTAGTCTAAGATATGTTTCTGTTGGTCCTATCTCTATGCTGACAATGTACTCGTGCACACTTTATTTTTTTCATTTTGCCTCACATGTAAACTATGCTTTGTAAACATTCTTCCCACAGTATACTCCCTATGGAACGCAGTGAAGTAGTTAAGGACTTTATATTTAATCGGAGACTCTATTTCCAACTCTTTTTCTTACATGTGTTTCACTTACTTTTCTCACGTTTGCAATTATTTTCATGATACTTTACAAATAATGCCTAAATGTGAACAAAAATGTTTAGCTTATCACTGAAAGATGCAGTCCCTCATTTGGAGAACTTTGTTTCACAGGTTTCAAATGCCTGTAAAAGCACTTCATGCAGTTTTGTTTTGAGATCAGTCTCAATTATATGCGCAGCAGTATGCAATAGTGTGCCGAGAGTAAGAAGCTTTAATCAATCCAACAACTTGGGTCACCCCCAATAATCTATACTCAGGTTTCTACCTGCTTAAGGAAATAAGTCCCATTGACCTTACAGAGTAACACTGAACATCAACTTAACAAAATAAATAGTGTTTGGTCAATGCATGATTTACTCCTCTTGATAGTATACCAGAAAGGAGAAAGACTTACGTGCATGCCCGAGCTGCTTGTTACGCATGTTCCGTAAACACAAATGGTTGAGTCACACATGGTGCGCATTTTCAAACAATTGTCGTAAGCCAATTCCGGATCTGGTACCCACGGATTCCCATTGCATTTGCATCGGTAGTAAACATCCCCTTCCGCGCTTATATATGAACGACAAGTGTTCCCGTTGTAATTCACATTGCAGGCTTTATGTCCTGCCACCAGTGGACCGCCACTGGGTAGATGAGGATGCTTTATGTGACTTTCACATGCATTGACCAATTTCTCACATCTCTTTCCAGTAAAATGTGCTTTGCAAATGCATGTAGTGAGCTACCAAGATTTAAAAAAATGTAAATACTTCAACTGACTTTTCAATCCAAAAAGGTCGGAAAAATCTTGATTACTTACATACAGCCACAAGAATGCGTTCAAGCATAAATTATCCTTCTATAAGTAATCAAAGATGTCTATTTTAAATTAGTTATCGCTTGCAGTTGATAGTAGCTTTTGTATACAGTTAAGTTTTTAATCCGCTAACGGTTACTAGTGGAACCTGAATTCTACCGAATCAGTAATGCCCAACATTGTCTTGGCTTTAGGGTTGAGGCCTATTCGAATGTTTGTGAGGCGATGTTGGTATCCATAATACCACAGACTATATATGAAACATTTAATCGTGTCATCACCTGTTTCCGGCCACAATCGATCACAAGCAATCCTCGTGTTAAAATATAGTTTATCTCCACTTGGATATGAACGCTTGTTGTTTCTAATTCGTGAGACGACTTTACGTTAATTGTGTGGCAAAATCTATATCCTACTAAGAACTTCACTCTAAAACTTCTCTTTCACTCGGTGATGAACAAAGGGAGTGTAAAGACTATGAACTGTGATTTCAACTGTGTTCATTCTGACCACGAAATATGAATTTGTTGCATTTTCGTTATGTTACAGTCAGCTTTCGTCTCCCTATATTTGAGAATGTTCACGCCAATAATGTCAGTGCAGGTTTTACGATACCTTCGAAAGCCGTTCTGGTGAATGTGTGTGAGGCTGATTGAGAGTAAATAGCGTCCAGGCAACTTGCAGGCACTCTCCATTTTGGTTTATTGGTCCCAATTCTTTCTTGACAGAAGCTTCGCTGGGCAAGACGAACCAGTTACGAATGTGGCAGAATTCACGACAGAGTGGACGTAAAGAAATGAAAATATACTGATGACTCACGAACATTCGTGCCTAGTGTGAGTTTACTGATGCAGAGGTCAACACGGCTGCCTCATGAAAGCGTCATTCAAAGTTTCAATCCTGGCTGTGACAAAGGTTCGCACTACTAATGAGCACTAACAGGAACGAAACTCAAATTTGATTTTTTTTGCGAAACCGGCTGGTTGGTGATTTTGCCCGAATGCGAAGACTACAGTCAGATGTGAGTGATGTTCAGCTTGGAATCAGAACGTGAAAAGTCGTGGGGCAACACAGACAAGTGTTAATAATTGATTCGAATGACTAATTCCGGTGGATCGCGGACATGTGAACCGAAATACAGAAGTAATCAGTCAGATAGATTAATCAAATAGTCAACTAATTTTCAGGAAGGTAGAGAAATTACATTTCTGCTGTGATAGAATGATTGAATCATCCAGCCATCAATGTGAGTCGGCTCCACTGATAAAAGATCGGTCACCGTGAGCCCGGGTGTTTGGCCCGTCAATTCTACATACGGTTTGTGTGGCCTTCACATTTTTCTGACCTATTTAACTGAGAGATTCAGTGCAATTCCAAACCTTCGTCTGATCAGAAACAGCTTTCTTCTTTTACGAAATCATCATCATCACCATAGACAGCAATACATCAGTGGTTCACACTAATGCCTAACTGTCACATAACCACGAAGAAGAAGAAGAAGAAGAAGAAGAAGCAAACCCTGTATGGGAAGAGGGAAGAAAAAAAGTGAAAGAGGAGGGAACTTATCACTAAAAAGTAGCTACGTTTACATTCAAACATACAACATCAAGGTGCCCACATATTGCAAACAAACAACCGGGCTGTAAGTGAAAGTAAGGCGTCATCAGCAAGACAGTTTCCTTGCGGCTTTCACTGTCCAGCGTCATTAATTGCAATCACCTCACAGACAACTCGGCCAAACAACGATAACATTCACGCCACTGGGCTCGGTTAGCCGCCATCTCACACAAAGTTTCAAGCCACCGACTCTGTGAGTCGCGAGGGCTCCAGCCCGGAAGACGAACCCGATCTACAGTGCCCAACGTCTTCGTGAACGATTTCATTTTTCTACGCCAGGTCATCATCTGTCCATCTCGCACTTTACGCCAATCGACCGCAGTGTCGGCAAACAGTACTCGGTGAGGCAAATGACTAGCTGACATCCTTAGTACATGACCTAACCATCTAAGTCTCCGCAAGTGTAAGGACTGAACAAAAGAACTCGTTTGACAATCAGTGCCAAACACCCGCTTCCTAACCTCCTCGTTGCTTACTCGTTTGTGCCACCCGAAACGAGCGATTGAACGCAGACATCGGTGGTCAAACACCTGAAGACGGTTGACGTCTTCTACCCTGAGTGGTCAGGTTTCGCTGCCGTGAAGTTATATAGCCCCCACTGTTGTCTGATATACGTGACCCTTAGGTTTCAGGGAGATACATTTCTGTCGCCATATGTGCCTCAGATTAGTAAACACCGCTCTAGCCTTGGAAATACGCACTTCTATTTCATTCCCTACACCTCCGCCGCCGCCGCCGCTGATGCGGCTTCCCAGTTATACAAACCGGCCAACAACCTCCATGATTTCATTACCTAAAATTAAACCTAAGCAATCACAGCAATCCTGCGGAAATTGAATAAGATCGAAGTTGTTTTATGAGATGTATGTTCGACTAGCATTTCGTTCGTTCTCTTCAATTACATACACAACATGATGTCCGAATGGGTGAAGGAATGTATTCGTATAGGCAAAATAGTAGAGGTTTTTGTATCTAGTACTCACAACTGGATGTGTGACATTTCCGATTATTTAAACTTTCATTCAGTATACGAAAGGTTCATATAGGCAGTTAAGCAGAGTTATATGAATATAGTGACCAAATGTGGAAAACAAAAATTGGACAATGAAGAGACGAGACGTCATAATAAAATATATGACTAATGATTGATCCGTGTACAATGGATTACCGAGTTAGTGCTACGTCCACTACCATCGCCTTGTGGACAAACAAGGGTGGTTTTAAGATGTACGGTTAGCGCCTCAGAAAAAGATAAAGTGAGTTCGTTCATAGTTTGACAAACAATGCAGAAAGTCTTTCAGGGACTTGCATTGTGGCTGGATTTAAGCAATTGTTTAGTTACGATACTATTGACTGTCCCAACTTTGGTATTAGGAACCATTTCGAAATATGTTCCCAGAATCGAGTGTGCAATGCTTTCATTATATGACCTACATAATTCAATCCGGAGAATTAGACTGTTTCAAACTGAACATCATCTATACTTAGTTGCAGCCTCTGCATTCAGATAAGCCATTCGGCTAGCTCGCCTCGAAGGGAAGTACTAGACATGAGCGTCGATCTCATTAGAGCGCATCTGCAGTGCATCGCTTCGTCCGGACAAGAATTTGCTATTTGGTCCTCATGCTCGTGAGATTAGTATGTTAACCACAATGCCAGTAATTTCACTATGAGCACAACTGAATGATCGTACCCAAGTGCCACACCACAACCCTGTGTGAATAGTGTTCAGCTTGCCCGTCCATGTTGCAAACAAGATAATCAACCCAGCTGTTCAACCCAGTTGGCAACCTCGTGATCAGGACTTCTTTGTTGGGTTGAAATTGCTCACTTCACTGAACCAAGTGAATATAGCTTGAACGCTTAATAAAATTTTGAGAATTTAGATTGTCTTAGTTTCTGTATGTAACTGGAAATAACAAACGAGATGCTGCTCGAACACATATCTAACATGACAGTTTTGGTCTTATTCTCGTTTAATCACCTTGTCATTTTCCACAGCAATATTTTCAGTCATGTCAATCACGTGACCGGTGAGTATGGAAACCTTGGTAATGGTCTGGTGCTCCAAATGATTTCAGATTGCTTTACTAATGTGCTTTCTGTGCTCACTTTCTCTTGTTCTACGTTCCAGTACCCTGCTCCAAACATACACTTGCGACATGCTCTTATATCCTATTGTGTTTGCACAACTACTCTACTACGCAACCCAAAATCCACTTATTAAATTATACATTACTCAGCTGGTTCAATGGAGTCCTAGACTACAATCTAAATGAGGATTTTCTGATCCTGGGACCATCGACTGGACTGAGCAGAACTTCTCTGTTTTTGATTACTGATCAGTAGTAGGGGATTTTGATTTTCATGTAGATTGAATATCACCCACAATTGATCGCAGCTGTCGCATCCTCTATTTTTATCCTGTCGAAATCGTCCGGCAAAATTAACACTATGCGTACAAGACTGTGGTTGAGTATTTGAATATGAGTGATTGGTCATACCTGTTGTGGAATTACTGACATTGTGTTTAACAGGCCAGTCTTGTGATTACAAGAACCAGTGTGCAAAATCAGGTTCAGACGAGGAGAAACATTAATGGCTGAAGCGGAAGTTTAGTCTAGTGCTTCCTTACAAACCGGACCAGCTTGAAGACCTATCTAAACACGAAGGCTGCGTTCGGTTTGGCATGGCTTTCCATTTAATGTAATCTAAATCCCCAAAGTATAACTATTAATTACTGGTTATTTCAATCCTCAAGGGATCTGTAAGGTGCATCAAACTGTTGTATAATGCCGTTCCGTTTTGAAAAGCAGTCATGAGATCTACTGCTTTCAGACTATACCAGTACCACGTAACGCCCCCTCCGTGACTAGGAAAGGAACGATGTTCTTCCATTCTCCTGGTACCTTTGGTACTGGGTTGAGTATCCTTCATAACTGTTACCAAATTGTTTTGTTGACCTCTGTTCAGTGGCATATACATTACTTCTTCCCTTGCTAGCTTTTGGTTACCGGCACTTGTTCATAGATGCAAGGCTGTGTGCTACATTGAGCTTGTAACGCTAACGCAAACCTGTTTAGAATGGGCAAATCTATGGTTAAAGATGTGAGATTCATCGGAATTCTTATGATAGACGGTGGTTCTGGAACTCTATATTAGCCTATTGACCAGACAGTCCAATATTTGTAACTGGCTGCCACTCTATCCGATTTTTATTGCCCATCTGATTCCCGAATCGATTGAGGTAGTGCAGAAATGTGTCGACGGACAACAAAGAATAATCTTTATCGAGCCATCAATTTTTCGATTATTTCAACCGGTCGATTTCACTTCGCAATCCCTTCGTAATACAGAAAATGAACGGGATTAAGCTGAACATTTGACAGAATTGTACATGTTCTAGTTGGTTTGATTCGTCACTTAGACAGTTATTGGTTAGGATTGAATCTCATTAATAAATCCCATCAATATCCATGGCGATCTGCTTGAGAATTTTGGTTGCCATTCCACATTAAGAGTCATTCACATAAATCTTCATATTCTTGTGTCAAGAAACCACTTTCCATCCAAAGCCGCCCAATTCTTTGAGAAAGCAATTTTATCCAGCCAGACTGAAAAGATTCCTGGAACAATCCAGAAGTAACCTTTGCTAATTTTTACCTGCCACACTTTTGTTTTGCCCTGTTCATTGGTGGCTTGGTGGTTCTAAATACTATTTTAAGTGTCTGTTTTTCAATCTTCTGATTGGAGAATGTTTATAGGTCACCATGCCTCAAATAAATATTCTGTACTTTCCCGTGCCAGACTTTTTGAAAAAGAACAACGCGAGGCTTTGCACTTGCTTTCTGAGTTGACTTGGGAGCAATTAGTGGAGACAGTCGTTTTAGTCTCGAAGCCAAGGTCTTCCGTTTTCTTTATCTCAAAGCAGAAAAGTCGAATTCTATCAAACGCTCTTTCATTCCGCGGTCAATCCGGCATATCTTTTCAGAGGTTTACAACATCATGCTCGAAAGAACGCCCTACTTCTGTGTTTTTGTCTCTCAGATCTTTTATTCTCGTGGCATAACGGGATTGTTAATAACCAGACTGAACGGGGTAATGCGAAAGAAATTGTTATGAAATAAGGAAGGCTACCATGCACATTAGTTGACTAGCCTTGATGAGAGGGAAGTCTTTGCTAAACAAGAAACCATACACAATGACACCCATTTTTAAGGAAGGTGATCGCAACGAACGAGTCAATTACTGTCCATTCACATTACTGCCAGTCGTATCAAATAAATATAGAAGACTCGAAAGATGACGAGTAATGTCAACACTAAATTCGACTTGCACAAATTTTTGACGATCAACCTGGCACTCGAAAGAGATTTTTGCGCGTTACCAACTTATCTGTTATTCAGGAGGAATGGATGAAGGGTGTTATTTATACTTGAGAAGGGAACAATTGGATTTCTCGACAGAAGCTTTTGGTCCAAAAGCTTTTATTACAGATAGCCTTCTGGTTTTACATTAAAGATCTCAGACTTCGTAGCCATTCAGATCACATGGTGAAACTCCAGAGCGATTTTGATGACCGTTTGTACAAAGCAGTTTATCACTAGCGTAAACCACTTCCCTGTTGATTAACTTCCATCTCACCTAACGGAAAGAACGAGTTTCTTTTATGTTTAGGATACCGTAGAAATTATCGAATAAGGTGCTAAACTCTAATGACAATAATTGTATTTACCGTCACACAATTACCGCAGTATTTTTACTTTCACTAACACTGTTTATTTCCTTATTACTCGATTAGTATTGCAAGCGAATAAAAAAAAGATCTGCTTTCTAACCATACATAATGGAGAAGCAGATATGCTCTCACACTATATCCTCAAACATTATTATATTAGGTTTAAAACATGCCGATAAATGTGCAGGTTCCTAAGTAGCCTTGGTCATGGTCTGTCGCATTTCCTCAGAATTACGAGACAAATTTATTGTATATGACAATCATGAACGGAAGCCTTACGGAATTTTAGATCACATTCCATCATATTACGCTAGCAAATCTGATCCTGTTTGGTCCATCTTGGTGTTGCAAACTCTCGAAACAATAAGCTGGTCCATCCACGGTACAGTAAATCAGATTCTCCTCCTCATAATAATTAACAGGGAATATCTCGGTTCCAAAAATAACGTGACTGTTCCGGTTAATTGCCCTAAAGACAAACAAAAAGACGGGTGCAGAAGCAGTCTTGCTCCGCTCCAACACCGTGTGTGACAAGTAGAAAACGATATGATAGTTATATGGTATATAATGACCTACAAACATTCTCAAATCAAAAAGTTGAAGGACAGTGAACAAAAATATTGATTAAGGTCACTAAGCCACCAATGAGCATAGTGGAATAAAGGTCGGACAGGTGAAAAATAGCCAAGGTTATCTCTCGACTGTTCTGGACAGTTTCGCCTATTCTGATTGGATAAAATCATTTTCTCGAGGAAGCAGGCGATTTTGGAGGGGAAACTGTACTTCCTAACACTTAGGTAGTGTCATTTACCTGGTATTCAACACCAAGTGATAGCTCAGAGTCGTTGAACTGATAACTACTCACTTGCATCTTCACGACGTGATGGCAACCGAGAGTACCAGCTGGATTACATTTTGCAGTAGAAGAGCACGCTGTTGGATCACTCGGACTAATACGCTACAATGACAAAAATGAGCATATCGTATGGAAAATTCAGTCGTGATCAGATTTAGTATTTACTTGCAGAAAACAATGAATAAATGTTGACATACTTATTGTTCAGCTATATATATATATATATATAACGTCCAAATACACACTTGGTGACACACATTGTATGTTAATATTCAAAAATGGGACTGGCAGATGTCGAGCGGATATTGGCACAGAGTAATATCAGTTAGTATTCGAAATAACATTCACTTGACGCTCTTTCTCCGAGTTAGTCATTATGTCAGCAGACGATAATGCTGAACAAATATCTATACGTATGGGTAGTTCACATAGGGCTATACTACCGCCCAACGTAATCTATCCCCACGAATCTGAAAACCGAATTTGTCAGCTCCCTTTCCTCTGGGTTCATCTGCTTGTTTGCTGGGGCAATCTTCTTCATGATATCGTGTATGTCAAACTAAAATTCACATTCTCAACTTCTATTAAACATATGTTTTTATATACACATTTCATCATGGTATGTCTATCACATCTCGTCAAGAGCGTCTGCAATAACTTGGTTTCTAAACTGTGACCAAAAGACTAGTAGCCGCCAACGTTAGCCTACAACCCGAATGACGTACAAATATGTGAGACGTAGGGTTTAAGGGAACGGTCGGTTGAATCTGTATGCCCATGAGTAGTGTAAAAGAATACTGTTAGTTAACTGAGGGCATGCACGTTGTCAATTTGGTGGGCGTTTTCAGCAAGCTTTATGGAAAGTTGTACAAACCTCAGCTTGATAAGTAACATTTGTAGGTTCCAATGCATAAAACACAGCATCATCATCTTCTCCACTGACAGTATCAAAGAAGTACTTGCTGTTGCTGTTGAATGGCTTGTGTGCAACCATTATCCAATTTCAACCTCGTCGTTAATTAATCAATGATGCTAGCCTGTGTGTAATACTGAATACGGACACTGTGTGCCTGAGGACAGTTTACATTTTCCACCCTTAACAGTCGGGTTGCTCAATAGTACTGCAAAGCTACTAAGACTCGCACTGTATACACGTTTATAATTCGGCTTTCTGCTTATCAAATATGAACACAGTGGTAGTATTATTTATTGCGGTTTTATGGCCCTCAGAAATCAGTTTTGGCTACTGGTGATGAAAGGGAAGAAGAGAAGTGAGAAAGTGAACCATTGGCAATCAACTGCGTAGACTTTTTCAGCAGACCGACTTAGAGTGAGAGCAGTAATTATGTAGATTAATGCTTTCATGTCCTGCTTCCATTTGAGCAGTTCCGTGAGGTTCGCATGAAATGACGTTAATCAGTTCATTTGTAGTTAGGACTAGTTTTGGAAATCAATGTGTGAACACACGATCTAACGATTGAGATTTTCAGTCTGACATTCATATTAACGGGTTCAGTATTTTGACCATCAACTTCTCCTTCGGACAGCAAAACAACTGTTTTGATGGACTGACCTTCGGCTTTAATTGCAGTTGGTAGAACCCGAAATATTAATGATTCACTTTAAAAAGCTAGTCTGCTGTCAAACCTTAGTCAGTGGTTTTTCGCAACCAAACAATTTCTTTATTCATTGCACCCAAAATTAATCAAATATAGTTTAATTAGACTGATTTAACTGCCACCAACCAACAGTTCGTTTTCAATGCTTCTGTGGTTGAGTGATGTTACCAGAAGGTCCAGCACATGTACCATGTGCTGGACCTATAAGTTAGCGTAAAGGTGTCTATCTAAGAATCACAGTTCTAATAAACAGTACGAATTATCACATAAGACAACCTTGTGTAGCAAACAGTAATCTAAGAGCACCACATTTTATCAGTACACGTGATTATCAACTTACCATGCTTACATCTGTTCTCAGTTTGTTGACAGAAGTTGAGATACACAAATACAATTCTTCATCCCATACTTCGTCTTCCTGACACTTACAAAAGTACTGATGTTCAAACAAACCGTACAGATGACAATCTTTGACTTGACAAGAATGTTGATGTTTACAGGGATTTGGGCACAAACAATCAAACGGTTTAGGATCGTCCAGTTTTGTTAACATCTGGTAACACATGGAGATGCAACTGGTAAGGAAAAACGACCGCGTGCTAGGGGACCAATTAGACAAACGTTGATTCACGTAAGTAGTGAAGTTTCCATAATCTTGTGCGCGTTCGACTACGTACACGGTTGATCCGCGGGTATGCTCACCCATTTGACTGAGAAATTTCTTACGAACCTCAGTCCGGCAGTTGTCATTATTTTCACAAACTTTCAGGCATTCAGATTTATACACCGGTTCATAAATTTCTTCAATTTCCAAGGAAAATAAGGTTTCTAACGTGTTATATTCCGAACCAAACATGTGATGGGTTACTTCTACACCTTCCAAAGTCAAAGTACTGGGTGTGAGATCGGTACAAAATGTGTTGTTTACTGCACTGGTGGTAGAAAATAATATGAGAGCAACGGTAACACCGCATATAACTCTCTTTAAAGTCAAAAGCCTACAAAACCGAACTGGCAAACTCGGTGTCCAGTGTATATAATCCATTCAGCCGAATGACATCACAGTGTTTACAAATCTCTGAATCCCACATATTATCGATTTTTCATTTAAACTTGGATATGTCATACTCTGTTAGTTTTCCAAAGTATTTTTTCATAATTGGCTAAAGTGGTCATAAAACACGATGAGGAAGTATAGTTGCACCAATAGGTTTATCACCGGTAACCGTGTGATTTTATGGTAACATAGATGGGCCAAACAATAGGGTATGAAGCTGGTAAGCGTATGCTGCTTGTGACCATATCTGAAGTACATCACTCTGTCATTCATTCAACAGTATTCCCCAGATGTCGAAGACGGTGATTCTTTAGTACACAAAAGAACATTGAGACGAGATTGACTGGCGGTCCCCAAATGAGCAATTTTGCACATAAAACTAGTGGTGTTTTGCACGAGTCATTTACATCTATTCGGGTGACCCACGCATAAACTTAACAACGTGTGTGATACTGTTTCGGTTCTTCTGTCTAAAAGCAGGATGACACCAAATGGCATCCCAAAAACTTTGCTGATCTGCAGCCAGTTGTGTTCTTTTAATCCTCCCCATGACTTCCTTGAGGGAATATGAAATAAAACTCGCATTCTGGGTAACACAATGTCCCTCGATAAGTAGGACCGCCTGTTTATTCAGTTAATCGGATCAGAACTGAAGCACTATAGGGTCATGTTTAGTCAGCATCTGTAACGGCGGGCTAGAGAGAATATCGATACTATAATAATACTTGGATCACCGCTTAGTTAGTTTGATTTACGTGCTTGTCTGCTCCTTGACTAGCTGTAGGGTAAAACCACAGGCGTCAGCGTCAGTGGGTCAGCACAGAACATTACGCTCTATAACACCAGTCGCGTCGGAGGTCGTAACTTACACTTATATGACACTGTTATTTAACACGGATTAGGCTAGGATGAAAGCGACAAAGTGTGCGTTTCGAGGGTAGAGAGTGTGTCGACTTCGAAACACTGTTCCATTATCTGATTAAGGATGAAAACAAAATAACAACTGTTCTCTGTGATTAGGCACGGTGCCAAAAAGGAATTGGATTACAGAGACGTTGAGTTATTTTTATCCTAGTTGTCAGTTTTATTTCACGATACTTTGTTTAATATCCAGTGTAAGTACACTATACATCACTAGGTTTGAAGAACAAACAGAAACATTTATTCTATTTGGTGTTAACCTGTCAAGCTCAATAATGTTTGTAAAAAATAACACTTCTTCGCATTACTTTATCTGATATCAATCCACAAAAGCTTTCACTTTTGAGAAAGTCGAACATAAAGTTTGGAATCTAATAAATTGCATATGATATATGGTTGTTTTTTTAATTTTCAGATAAATAACTAGAGGTTTCATCCAAAAATTGTGAGCGTCTGTGCATCATATGTCGGCGGTTTCTAGTTGGGAACAGGATCAAGTCCACACCAACTCGGTGGTATTGTGTTGGGGACAGAGACACGTTTATTTCGACACTCAGTAGACTTATCTCAACTTGGTTGTGGGATACTGTCAGATCCCACAGTAGATGAATCGCGATAAGCACGAGAGATCAAACTATTCATCATTTTCGTCATCGAGCTGTACACGTGGGAATTAGGTTTCGGACTACCGTTGGTCCCGGTACTAATCCACAAAGCAGTGGTGTAATCAGTAGGTACGAACTTACGGGGAAGCAAAAGAGAAATGGAAAGAAAAACAGACAACAAAGTCGATTGAGCTTCATGAAAAAAAAAGTCAACAACTTTGCGGATGCAGGTTCTCTACGGATTACAACATACTGCTATTTCAACCAGCGCTTCATACCAGCTATGTGGAAGGTCGCTAATTCCCCAGTCAAATCGACAGCAAGTACCAATTCTGCTTAGCGGGACAGTCTGGACATTCATAATCAATGACCACATTATCTTCTAGCCACCTTGCATTTTCCTTTAACCATCGGCAGTCATAACGTAAGTGGCGTGATGCGGCAGATAGTTTAACTGCAATCGGAGTACGTAAGTAAAATCAACCCAACGGACAATAACTAGAAGGGGTGAAAAATCCGCAATAAATAATGTCACCCAAACGCCAAGAATCAAACCGAAGTGCACATAATATTTAAGTGGAAGGTTCGCTACGTTGTGAATTCCGCCTCATAAGCGCGAGTGTACGATCTGTATGGAAGCTTGCGAGTTGAAAAATGAAGATCTCATGTTGTTGCACCTCTTCGTGCCACATTGTTGTGAACTAAGTTTATCAAAGTGATTACATATCTTAGTCAGTTGCTGTAGTTCAACGCCGAAACTTCAAATCATCAACTTTTCAATATCAAGCAGTAAGCGGACGAAAGTGTGGTCAAAGACGGTCTGTTCATAACCATAGTTCAACGACAGTTAACAGCAGATTGTGAAGTGGTATGTGAAACTGTGTAACGTATCAAAGTGAGTCTCTATTACGTTACTAATACATCGAAAATAAAATTAACTTTTAAAACATCAGATTCCTACGAGTCATGTGACTCAAACTATCAGAAGACAAAAAAATAAAGACTATTAAGCTACAAGGCGGAGTAGGTCATTTAAATTAAAAATCTGTTTTCTGCCTGCGGTTAAGCTAAAACAGGATCATGTTATTACTTTCTCCGCTGCACACAGATAACGGAAGATCATTTTTCATTGTTGTTCTCAAAGTGATACTTCGTTACTAAGCGATATTTTCCTTGGTATTACCCTCTAAAAGTTACACGACTCAATTCATTATCAAACAGTTAAATGGAATTACAAAGTTGCGATCTCATCCAAACTGTTACGGTCACTCGATTGAGCAGTAGTGCGCAAAGTAAAACCTTTATTTGGGTTCCAGCTCACGGTAATAATACTCAAGTCGATCCATTCACTAAGTGTGTGGTGAACTCTAATTTTCATTAAACTGACTTCTGATCTACAATAAGTTCACACGTCCTTTCTTGTTAACTGTCACAGTCTGTCGCACAACAATTCGCTATGGGTATTTTCAACTCTGTTGTGATCAGTTTATATAAAATCATAAACGAACAGTTACTTTGCTGAATTCATTGGAAATCACCAAATAGAGGTGTAAAAGTGGCCATAAAGCGTGTTCTGTCAAACGAGAACAAATTTAAGTAGAATATTGTGTTATCTTATCCAGGTCTAGGTATATTGACTTAACATTTTCCAGCGCCTCTCATTCAGGACTGTCTGCTCAATTTCAAATTCACTTATGCTTTATTCTGTTCTTCAGTTCGCTAAACCAGTTGTCTACAAGGGTGCTTTGTCGAATCGTTTATAGTAATGCGTTTCTACTTCATGTTCCAGTGGCTGATAGATATGCGCTATCAGATAAGCCATGACTTTCAAAGGTGGACACTTTACCTAACTCGTTCTAGACTGCCATGAAGGTTTGTCAATTCGAAACTGTTACGGCTCAATTAAGGATCACATTCAATATCAATTCCAGCCTAAGATAGTCAATTGTCAGTGTTACAATTACAAACTTTTCGGTTTTTTCAAAGGTGATTGTTGCAAACTCGCGGAAAGTTAGACTGAATTGACTGCAGAATAGAAGTGCGCCTGATATCAATCGAATTCTCTTCCTTACGATAACGAAAGAGGAAAATCTGGGCCCCAAAACTAACGCAACTGTTCCCGCTAATTATACCCAAGTAAAATCAAAAGATCAATGTAAAAATCCATTTTGTTTCGCTGCAAAATGTGTACAACAGGGAAAATTACGGGGTAGTTTTATGGTGCATTATGACTTGCAGACATTTTCAAATCAGAATATTGAGGGACAATTAGTAACATGAGTAATTAACATCCCCAAGCCAGTAATGAGCATGGCGAAATAAAGGAATGAAGAAAACAGCAATGGGTACTTTAAGGTTGCTTGGAAACTTTCGTTTGGTTTGTTTGGGCAATATCATTTCTTCGAGGAAAGAGGCACTTTTAGACGGAAAAATGAGGTTCCCTATCACTGATCGCCCTTTTCAGCAGCGAATTCTAATATTACTTAATGGTAATTTTATTGAAACCTGTTCTGGCTACCTAGTGGTCTGTTAAAACATGTTGTGGTTGTTCGACCACAGGCTGGTTTACTGAACCACGTTATGAATGAATTACCTGGGTAGGGAGCGGTCACCATGTTTCTCCGATAAATTACACTTTGGCTTACTCACTGTTCTTTCTGTTCTACATCGCAACCAATTAGATTGAACTTTTGTTTTTGTCTGATCTTGGTGGCTCCTTCATGGTGAATGAGGCTTTTTATGCTGCGCAGTTGACGTTAATTTCTCTAAAATATATTTTCACTCAAAGTCTATATAGCTGTCCCCACGGGAACTCCTTGTTCATACTGCTGTATTAAACCTATGATACCAAGTCTGGTCGAATCACTAAAATTTCGAATTTCAGTGTGTATAAAGCGTATTATTGGCACGATTAGAAGCAGCATTTTTGGGCCATCCGTCTCTGGCTATTCGGTCTACCGGCATATGTATACATATTTTTTTACGGATTCGGTCAAACATAAAGTTCTGGGTGTTGGCTGAGTTTGCACTCTGATATGCAATGCACGTGTCGCATACACTACACGACTGCATCGGCATACCTCAGGTGCAAAGATAACGTGTAGAATAGGGCGCCTGGTTCAGTACTATACGTTGTGCAGTTAACTATTCGTGATCCACAGTAGACTTCTTCCTAAAGCTTATAAACTCGCTGCCTTATCAAGATCTATATCGTCAAATACGCGAGCACAGCAAAGTTGTTGAAAATGATAACATACACTGACAGTTATGAAGGTTTCAGCGAAAGTTTATGAAAAGGTAACAGTTGTACAGACAAACATCTAAACACACAGTTGCCTCCGGGACAAATTTGTTCGCGGCAGCAGCTAGCACAGAAGATAGGGAAGAGTTCAGGTACACTACCGACAGGTTCAGTCTGATCAACCAGTTAGCAGGAAGTTGAGTATACACTGAAAAGTACTATTATTAGCTGATTATGGAGGGAAATTTTAAACAAGATCATCATCATCATCATAGACAGCAATACATCAGTGATTCACACTGATGCTTAACTGCCACACAACCATGAAGAAGAAGAAACAAACCCTGTTTAGGAAGAGAGAAGAAAAAAGAGGGAGGGGACCTAACCACTAACAAAGAGCTACGTCTACATTCAAACATACCAACATTAAGGCGCCTACACCTTGCAAACGAACAACCGAGCT
>JTDE01005644.1:9256-19706 GCA_014338405.1 Paragonimus skrjabini miyazakii
AATCCCGCCTGTGCAGTCGATCCCCTGGATCATTTGGTGGAGTCCATATGAGACAGTGGGACGGGTGGGTAATCGAGTCAAAATGTGTAATTTTCGAGCTCTTGGCGTGGCTTTGTAGCTCAGCTGGCAGAGCGTTTGCCGCATTGAGACATGGTGTTTCTGTCGCTGGTTCGAATCCAGCCGAAGCCCTGAATTTTCACAGTTGGGTCTCATCTAAAAAGAATATACGTCAATCGGATAACGCAACACTACTCGAAACACCAAACACTATGAAAAAACTGTTTCAAGATGGGTGCACAATAAGAGGTTGCAACAAATCTCCAAATCTGTTTAATGGAAACATTAAGTATAAAACTATCAAAATATTTCGATCACAGGAAAATTCACCTTATTTGAAGTCAGTTGTACTTAATGCATAAAAATCGCGCGAGCCCAACAGTGTGTATACTAAGAAGTTGGAAGGCTCATAATTCAGAGCAAAAGCGTTCTCACACTATGCACGACCAGGTGCTCCCCGTTGTGCAACATAATACATCACATATGGGTGAATACTGTCAGAGTTCCGAGTCCGCTATTTGGTGACCCATAATTCGGCATCAAAGAAGTCAACAAATGTAGCAGAAACGGTAAGCTCAGTACACATTAAGTGAGTTGACATCAAATACTACAGCATAGTGCCAAATACTAAACCGATTTATTGTGTTTTATTCTAACCCGCAGGTTGCTCTATGGTCGAAAGTAAGTTGCAATGACGAGAGATAGTAAACTGGAAACAGTAAAATATTTTAAATATCAGCACGAATAAAATAAACAAAAGCATCCAGTTCCAATACCAACAACACGAAGTCGCATGTGATATGGGCACCTTCAATCCGACAAACCTAGAGAGAAGTATGCAAGATCATTACAGCCCAAACGCGGGATCGTCCGGTCCAGAGCACTACTACAACACAGATGAGAAATCATCCGCGAGTCCAGAAATCACTTATTCAGAAAGATACGTAAATACGGATGATTCAAGAATGTTACATTAAGGTAATAGGGCAATCGAGTAAACTGCACGCACTGGTGATACACAACCAGACGAAAGACAACACCTAGGCGTAAAATTGCAACGAAGATTAACTGACCTCATGAGCTAATAACGAACCGTTCGATTAGATAAAATGCTTGAATATAAGGGATCTACAAGATTTTCATGAGAATACCGGATGAAAAGGTTTTAATCACATCACAGTTTGCAGAAGTGATACACACGTTCAGACAGGCTAAAGTAACTGACGCACAGTGGATTGAACGCGATCATCAATATCAAGTACAACAGTTTACAATCCACCAATAAAAGCAGCATCATAAACACAGTGGCTGACACTGATACCTAAATGCGATTCGAACATACGAGCCCTCGATTTAAAAACATCAGAAAGACAGTCTTACAAGGGAATTGATGAGGGAGCATTGGGCAGTCTATTATGCTCAACTTTGGAAAATATACTGCTAAGAACGAATAAAACACAGCTCTCTGATGTTATTGCTGGTGCAACCTTTTGTCGGCGGTACGTCGACATTACAAGTTTACCACTTCTGTTACCTAAATCCCCCTCACCCGAAGCCTACCTTTTCTTATGAAGGATATTCGAACAACGGTCTACTATTCCTAGACATATTACTCACCAGACGATAGGGCAGTTCGATACAACCTTCAGTGCACCGCAAGGTTACTTGGATCGATTCCCATTTGCAGTTTTCGTCAATCATGGCCAGTGCGAACATACATAAACTTGCACGAACACCGTTTCACATACTCCGGCAGATAAGCACTGATGATTGTTTACGGGAAGAGGAAACAGTATTACGGGAGGTCTTAGTCGCAAACGGATACCCCAAGAAGTTAGTCGATATTCGCACAGGGATAACTGATCAAAACTGACATGTACACGATTGCAAAGAAGAACGTACTGCCGGTGCTGTACTTCAAAGGTATTATAAAATAACTCGCGTAAATCGTAAAACTCCGTCTGTTTTGGCCTGTTCATACCTTGAACCTGCTACCTTCAAATCGAGGTGTTGCTCAGACTGTTCAAAACCGCATCCCACCGAAATCCGCTATCTCACATAATTTGTCGGTTCACTTGTAGTTGCAGTGATGTCTACATCGACAAAACAGACCGGTGCCTACGACAAAGAATAGCTGAACAGGTCAAAGCGACTGATGCACGCGACAACGCAGCAGAATATGGCAATAAAATGTGTCATTCATTGCGGCGCACATCTTGGAAGCACGTTGTCTCTTCAACCAACCTGTTTGACGTAACGTAACATAATAAAACCCCAAGATTGCTAGCGTTTCCTGAGGCAACAGTAATCCACACTCGCCGTCTGGCCAAATATATGCGCAAACTGCCCACACAGGCAGTTTATCCGCCTTGTAACTGATAACACCCGCCCTACTCGTGTATTGTCCGTAGGTTGGCCCTTTCTGCTGTCGTTGCCCGTACGCTAAATAAAGTCCAATGTTTTGCGTTTGCGACTGGTAAGGAAAAAACAGATGTCAACACCATCAAGACATATTTTCTTCCGTTATTGGTGTATTTGAGGGGACATTTTCAATCTCCTAAACGCGTTTAAACATATACATCACCACTTTCCATGAACAGTAACAGTAAGAGATCATCCGATCAAATATTGACGGAAGGTTCGACAAGTGGTGCAACCCTGGACTTTGGCTAGCGCAGGAAATTATAAACTGACGGAAAGCAATATAACCTTAGAAGTACGTGTAGGGAGCAAAAAGGCGGCGTGCTTTAACAAAATATATCAACCATACAGGTTGTCTGGCTCTGCTTATCGTGAATAAGTTGAAAGTCATCCACAATTGATCAGAGCTTTCACATTCTCATAGTAAACAGTTAGTCAAAACACCCGTGAATATGCGAAAGCATCAATCATTTGAGTAGTGTCAGGTTGAACAACACCCGCAGTTGATCGTAGCTTTCGTATTCAGAGACATTTTAGCTGGTCTCTTTCAGAAAGAAGCACTAGACTCGAACCTAGCTCTTGTTAAGGATCCTCAGTACTGTATGTCTCTTTCCCGGCAGGGACAAGGATACCGGTCACGCCTTAACGAGGCAACCATGTTGACCACTGCGCTACCACACTCAGCAAGAGCAAAATAGTATATCTGAACGCTCAACCATTTCTGCTTGCGAGTAATAATCAGGTTGCCCGACCGTCTCAAGTCGACAACCCCGCGATTACAGCCTCCGCGTGATGTTCAACTTGAGATTGACTAAATTCCTAACTGCTCATCAGTAACTTGTGGGTAATGTTCAACTCGTACCGACCAAGATTTTCTAGTAATGAGTGGTAATAAAAATAACATTCAATAAGCTTCATGATTTCTGCGACCTCAAACTGATGAGAAATCTTAATCGTGTGATCATCGACCGGAGCTAACGGGAACGTTACTGTGCCTCCTACCGAAGAAATCGGGCAGTTTGACCATAACTCACAAGCGAACGCGGCTGAGCGTCTGCACTCGGCAATCAAGTGCCCAAACAGTCAACATGAATGGGTTCATAAAAACGTTGTTGGAGTTCAAATCCCGGCACTGACATCGACGAGCATTATTGGTAATCTCCAACAGTGCTTCTCTTCGAAATGGTCTGATCAAAACGTTCATGAAAGTGCGATCAACTGTGAGTTGTATTCAATTTACATTAACCATAATCTTCTATTACTTACCAAAAGTATCACAAATAAGCATGGTATCTCTAATAGTTTCATTTTTAAGTAAGTGCATAGGACTCGCAGAACAGATAAGCAATATCTAGTACGCTAAAATCTTGTAATTTTTCCTGTAACCTATAAGGCTAGTTGTTCAACAAGCATGACATCTGGGCTGCAAACGTTTGGTGATGGAACGTCTGTGAACTAAATGCCAAGCGCGTATCTCAAAGGCTACGGCAGTATTCGCTAATCTAGAACACTTGGCGACCGTGGTATCTCTCTTATGCATAGGGATCGCGCATATAAGGCGGCAATGAGGGCTGTATTACTTTACGTCTGCAATACATGGCCACTCAGGGTGGGAGATGTTAATCGTCTTCCAGTATGTGACCATCGATGTCTGCGTTCGACCGCTCGCATCAAGTGGCACCAATTGGTACGTAACGAGGAGTTTAGGAAGCAGGCATTTAGTACTCATTATCAAACAAGTTTTTTTGTTCAGTCATTAGATTTTCACAGACTTAGAGGGTTAGGCCATGTACTAAGGATGCCAGGTAGTCTTTTGTTACACTGAGCACTCTATGGCGACTTTGTAGCCGACTGGTGTGAGGTTCGAGGTAAACAGATGATGATCAGGTGTAAACACATGAAGTCGTTCACCAAGAGGCTGGGCACCGTAGATCAAGTTCCTCTCCCGTCGCGATTCACAGAGTCAGTGGCTTGGTTGTCTGTTTGCAAGGTGTAGGCACCTTGATGATGAATGTTTGAACATAGACATAGATAAGTTAACAGTTAGGTTACCTTCCCCTCTCCTTCTTCTCTCTTCCCTCTGCCTGTACAAGACCCGCTTTTTTGCTTGTGGTTGTGTGACGGCTGAGCATCAGTGATAACCACTGATGTATTGCTGTCCATGACGACGATGAAGAAGCCGGCGAACAACCAAATATCTAAACCACCTTCCTGAATTACCAACCCAACCTCTTTGACTTTCACGAGAACAGAGACAAAAGGTTCCGCCTACTATTAAACAGTTCTGGGAACTTCCTGAAGTTCCATGTTTGTTGCGCTCAAGAAACGCTGCGCAGTAGGCAACGGGACCATTTTCCCGAAGTGTTTGAGATTTTGAGTATGATAAGAGTTGCAGTGTGGGGGGCTTACGAATCCAGTTTGCATTCAAACCTCGGCTGACAGGATCATTTCATCGTAATTCGGGTTGTTTCATCAGCCACCAGCTGTTTAAGAGAGGAGCAGAGAATTAAAAAACGAATCGACCGCCCATAAAACATTCGTAAAACTTTACGAATATCATTCAGAAATGTCCACAGTGCACAGTCGATCCACCCTATCCACAAGTAACAGAATTAAGCCATAGAGAAAGGGTTGTGACGACTGTACAAAATAATATATTTGACAGTCGCACTCATTTGTACATTTTTGACAAGTTCGGTTTCTTTTACCTACTTTTGTTTTAGTCAAGCTATCCCTTTTGCAATATCCGTCCCGGGGTTACATACACAACTCGCCCCGTGCCTCGCTAGCTTGACGTGTTTCTCCATACACCATTTTCCAAAGTCTATACCACTACACGGTGGTCAACGCGCTGAGTCTGTTCTTCATTGTCGATCGATTTTCGATAGTGAGTACTGCCTAGGTATTCTGTTGGAAAGGTTCCAACAGCGTGCCACTCTACGTACGAATAAGGCTAACATAGTGCTCGGAATAAACGGTCTCAGCTTCAAACCACCATATCATTATAGTAAAGGTTTATGATTTTGACTTTGGTTGACAATCCTAACCGTTCTCTTGTCCAAGTCTGAGCGACTCACCAACACATCAGCTAACAAGCAGTTAGGAATTACCATAGCAGCATAAACTGCACACGAAATCCATAGTCATGTAGTACAAACCGGGTCACTCTACCGGTTGCATCGAACAGTGTATAGGCGAAAGTAAGTTTTCAGTAACCCCTCTCTGCATTGTCATTTCTAATTTAACAAGAACCTTTTTCAAAACAGTCCTAAACCACTACTCAGATCGCACAGACGGCACAACTGAATATGGAAGCACTGTCCCTGTAAATCCTAACTTCTACAGCCCAGCATCTACCTTCCAATGTCCCTTGTTCATGCCAAGAATGGAAGATAATACAGGTGTCCGCATTTCAAAACGGAGAGGTCGGCAGGATGCTCTCGCTCATACGCTGTAGTTCAGAAACTAAAAATGTGAGACCACAAGTTTTGCAGATAAGACTAGGATGACGATCATAAACATGAGCTTACAATGGCGTCACACTGCCTGTCTTTGAAGAACCAAGTTTTTAACGTACCTGTGCAATCAGTGCTCTAATTTGACTGCGACACTTGGTCAACCCGCGTGCAAGACAGTCACACAAAGTGTGTCCACATACACACACATCTTCGGCTTCGAGATATACTCACGTTACCCACAAACCTTGCTCAGTGGGGCGATGAGGACTATCGTAGTCAGTGACCAGGTCATAAACTAAATACTTCGCGGTTACCTCCAACCATCAGCAACCCCAATGAAGAATGCGCCACTCGGCAAACATTGTCACTACACGAAGTACATGACCGCATCTTCATTACCAATGGACTCCGTCGCAAATATACATTGACAGGTCGTTGTGTTGCCCGCACAATCAGCCTATTTGATATTGGCCAACCGACTGAAACAATGGCGGTTGAACACCGAAAAACTATGCGTGTCGTCCGCGCGCGTGAACCAGGCACCGGATTTGCAGAGCAAGGATTTGAGAACACGCCATGCGCATCCACTAGTACCAATATGAGTTAGGCACCTCGGGTGACTAAACGGACGCTGTTGCCAGCAGGGTTGGAGTAGACCCAGTCCTCAGCGCAACGGTAACAACCGTTCTAGATTCCCGTCAACGGCAAAGTCCGTGCCGTTCGATTGGGAGGTTGTGATAAGACCAGCTCCAAATGTCAAACTTTCCGAAATATTCTCGCTGTCTGTTCGTACCGCAAGCTGATTGCAGCAACATCTGCGTCAAGAACGCCCTTTACTCGGACCCAATAAATTTTAAGTAAACAAACAGTTAATTTAACCGGAGGAACCAACGCCTAATTCAGATCACTCCGTGAGGTCGAGTCTCATTTAGATGGCAGCGCATAGCTGCCATCAGACCATCATCATCATAGCAGACATGAGACTGACCAAAAGGTACTGTGGCTCGGATCGCCGCTCACCTCAACAGTGACGGGGAATATCCTAGAAGAAAACGTTAATAAGATGGTTGAAAATTATTAAGAGAAGACTAAGAGGAAGAACTAGAAATTGTATGGATACAGGTAAGTCATTGACTGCGACATGCCGCCATTTCGGATAGCGTCTTAAACCAGCGCTTTGAGTGATCACGGGGACCTAATCCAGGCAGGCGGTAACTACCCACTTTGCTCAGTGGAGCAGTAGGATCTTCATATATCGTGACCGCGTTGTTGCTTGGCCACCACGTGGTTTGACCCAACTGTTGGTGGCCTCAGCATATAGTGCCCGGTACAGTGAACGATTAGATGACATACGGAGTACATGACCCAACCATCGCAAGCTGTGCACCGTGATTAGTTGACCAATTGATCACGCCTGCCGAGTATTCCGGAATACGCGCCGGCGAACTGTCACATTGCTCACGTGATCAGTCCACTTAATGTGAGCTATTTGGCGGAGACAACGATGGTCAAACACAGCAAGCCTGTTGACATCTTCCTTGTGAACAGGCAACGTTTCTGAACCATAGAGCAGAATAGAACGTAGGTAAGCATTATATACCCTTCCTCTCAGCGACAACCGGGTGTCTTTTCGACACTACAGATGACGCAGTTCGGCAAACGCAACGCGTGCATTTGCAATCCTAGCTGATATCTCATCAGCAATATTACAGGCTGACGAGGTAGTGCCACTCACGTATGTGAAACTGCCCACAGTCTCAAGCGGATTACCTGCAGTGAAGAAAGTGAAAGTGGGAATGCCCCAGTATTGAAGCAGCACTTCGCACTTTAAAGGTGCGAAGCGCATTCCATACAAACCAGCCCGGTCACTCACCTTGTCCAGCAAGGTCTGCGTGTTTTCGGCAGAGGGGCTAAGTGAAACAATGTTGTCCGCGTACTCAAGATCGGTCAATCCAGCGCCAGGAATAAACTCAAAACCAAGCCCACTAGACTCCTCAAGCGCACCCTCCAGAATGTCGTCCATGACAAAATCGAACAGGTGGGAATTCAGACACCCCTGATGAACACCACTAGAAGTGCTGGACGCCCGAGACAGTTGACCATAAACTCTCATCCTGCTTGCAGAGTGGGCATACAGTGATCTCAACAGATTCACGTGTTTCTCTGGTACTCTCTTGCGGAGAAGGCAGCTCCAGAGAACGTTACGAGTAACTGAGTCGAAAGCAGCCTTCAGGTCCAAGAAGACCACGACTGTCGGCTGTCTGTAACAGTGCCGATGTTCCAAGATCTGTCCTAAGGTAAAAATATGATCAACGCACCCTCGATCGGATCGGAATCCTGCCTGTTCTTCAAGTATCTGGCTTTCTTTGGGCTTAGTGAGCCGACGCAAAATTAGGTTAGTGAATTACTTGGACGCAACACACACTGAAATGCCTCTGTGGTTGTCACATAGACTTCGGGTCCCCTTTTTGAAAACGAGAATGTCTGTTGATAGGCACCAATCGCGAGGTACCCCTTCAGTCTCCCAGATCATCTGGAGGAGTTTTGTCAGTTCTGATGTCAACCTCTCCCCAACATCCTTGAAAAGAGAAGGAGGGAGGAAGTCTGGACCAAGAGCCTTATTACGCTTTAATAACTTGAGCTCCAGGACCACTTCTGCTTCCGACGGAGGACCGTCTGGAATGCAATAACTGACAAATCGGGTCCTGTCGTCCACACGGTCTAGTTGAGGCCAACTGAACTGTTCTTCAAAGTGTTCAGCTCACTTGCCATCAGACCGCTCAGATAACGATGCAAGGCAGTTGCCGGCGTGCCGGTGGCACAGTCAAACGTTAACAACAGTAATTTGAGACGTCGTGTCCATCGTTGTTATACCTGGTATCCACCTTCTCAGAATCATGTATGACCTCAGACATATCGTATACCTGTCAGTTATAAGTGCCACAGCTCCATCCGTAACTGTTTTTCTTGTTGGAACACACACCTAGCTTCAGACTATAGGATGGTACATTGCTGTTTCCTTCTCACTTTCGCTGGGCAACGGCTCTACCGACTGCAACCGCTGAATGTCAAGAAACTGGTCAGATTGCCCATTTATTATAGGTGCCAAACCAGCATAGAGTACAAGTTTAGCAGTTCTAACTCCAAAGATCCTAGCAGCAACTGGACCCAAATCTCACAAACCAGTCAAGGAGATGGTATTAAAGCACGTGGTACAACGGCCCAGGGATTACGAAATGTCGAGTGTCAAAAAAGTAATCAGATTGTTAGATATCGGGCGAAATATTCCTCATGCAGTTCAGATAACCAATATTGAATGATTATCCGAGAGAAGCTAAGGTGTACTTTGATTGCTGAATGTGGAGTCTGACTAAGTGGGAACGTTAGAATGCAGACTAATTTTGTCTTAGGAATGTCGGTAGACTTCTAGACTTCATAGGTGCGCGTGACACTTATCAGAATCAGATGTTAACATAGTATTTACTGTGCCGCTGGGTTAAACAAGCCTCTCGCTGTCAAGCAAGTCAGACTCATGAATCAATGTTCAGTGGACGGGCGCTTATGCACTACCAGAATCAATAGACCGGTTAGCCCGTCAGCACAAATCAGAAGTGTTGTACATTCATTATCTATGTACACTCCAACGAATATTCACTCATATGCCACTAGGTCGACATCTTCGACAACTTTCATAGATAAACTAAACACTGACATCACTTGGCGAGTTAAACGCCCAACTTGATTGTATTGTCCAATAGGAAAAGCGAGTGTGTGATATGTTTGGTAGTCGGGCGCAACGCATTGACAACGGTGGAAAACTGTCGAAACTATGCACATCTGACGGCTTATGCATTTCGAGTACAGTATTTAAAAACAGGGAAAGGCATCGTGTTGCATGGAGACTATTCTGTTCTTCTCGGTCGTGGACACAACTCGATCACACAGCACTCAGCTACAGATGGCGTAAGTCTATTCAAGACTGTCTTGTCTTTCGAGGCAACCACTTTGACTCGCATCATGCTGTTGCGGTTCCCCGTTTTTTTATCATTTGCCCAGAGGCCAAATACCAGTAAATGCAAGATAATTAACCAGGACTCAAACGAAGTGTATGAAGACATTCGTGAACAGTGGTCGGTTCGAGTCAGATGAGAGAACTGTATAAATATTCGAAACAAGTCGAAGCGGCCAGGAAATTGTGTTATGAAGGGACATAGCTCTACAGTTTCGACGAAAGCCCATTTTTGTCACTGACAATAAACCAGATGAATAGACGTTGTTTGAGTTTACCTGGTTACTAATATGGTGACGACCGTCGAGAACTTAAACAGATACTGACTTAAAGCGTAATCAGAGACCGTGAGCACCACTTGGTCTAACATTCGGAAAAGAAGAAACGGGTTTTTTTATTTTAAAACAATAGAAAACTGTTTTTCCCGATTCTTGGATGTGCTAGCTGTCAAGTCGCTGTAAATGTAAACACATCTGAAAACAATGGTTCTCTCGAGCAACCTGTC
>JTDE01005645.1:6203-42689 GCA_014338405.1 Paragonimus skrjabini miyazakii
TTATTTACATCAACGACCTTCTGAAAAATATCTCCAGCACTGCCCTTCTATACGCCGATGACCTAAAAATCTGAAATGCCACTGATCCCAGCGCACTACAGATTGGTCGTGGAGCGATTAAGCGCTGGTCGGACGATTGGAGTCTCTAAATGACGATAAGTGCGCATGTGTCACTCGGTGGAGATTCTGATAATGCTTTCGTGATTCATAGGGCTTCCGGCACAGTAGATATCACGAAGATCAACCTGAGGAAATATCTAAGCATTTGGCTGCCGTCTAAATTATCCTTCGCGTATCACCGTGAGATAGCAGCAAGAAAGTGATTTGTCATTCTTAGGATTAGGAAGTGCATTCTCCCCGCACAGATAAGAGCTTCAAAAAGTTTATGTAAGACCGCTCCTCGAGTATGTTAATCAGGTCGTGTATACCGGGCTGAATAAAGAAATACTCGCTGTTGGGTGTGTCCAGCGTTACCAAACTAGTCGCGGGCCTAAGAAATGTCACGTACGTGTCTAAATTTGAATCTCCTGACTTGTATCCGCTTGAGTTTCAACGACTCCGCGGTGATATAATTCCCACACACTTCCTTATAGTAGGGCTCGTTGAATGATGATGAATGGTGACTGCCGGGAAGGACATAACAGAAAGCTTTTCAAGCTGCGTCCTCGAACCTTTTCTTAGGCAACAGTTCTTTTCTTATAGGGTTATTAACCATTACAACAACCTTCCTTCTGAGGTCGTTAGCAGCGCTTCTAGAGATCGTTTTAAAGCACTGCTTGGTTCCCATTTCTTCAAAACTTCATTATGCAAGTAATCTTACTCTGTTCTCGGTATCCACTGTAATCTCCAAGAGCGATGCTACACTCCGCTTTCGCTGATTGCCTTCTAGACCAACAGACACCTGCCTGCTACCGATTAAGAAAGACCGACTGAATCCGGGTACTTTGAGCCTCTGCCTTGATCCCTTGTATCATTCGTTGGTTCGCTGAATTAACTTTCAATTTCATTGGTTGATTAGGAGAGAGCGTGAACTGACGAATTTTTCCAGTAATAGGTCAGGGTCAACATCCCCTGGCTGCTTTTTTGTTAGAGAGTAGTTGCGACATTGCTGCCATGGTCATCATCATCATCATCATCATAGACAGCAATACATCAGTGGTTCACACTGATGTTTAACTGCTGCCGTAAAAAGACTCAGTAGCTTTTCAACTACTTGTGCTACGGGAAACTGCATCTCGTTAATTTTCCGGTGACATCACTCAAGAGACTGTACATTAAGACTCGGGCTATGTATAACTATACAATCACATGGTGGGGATGTATGGACGTAATAAAATACCTGAGGCACATAGGATCAAAATGAATGAGTGTGTATGGAGTACAGCAATAAGACGACTTATTTGCATTGCGCAAACTGTGTGATTTAAGGTTACACTATCAAGTCTTGTTTTTGAAATTGAATTTGGGCTTGACCGGTACACGAGATGAATCCCAGACTTAGACGACGAAGCAGAACTGCCCAGATTTTCTAATCGTGCGACACTGCTACATACACCTACACTATATTCGGCAACGATACGGCTTATATTTGAGATACCAGAAGTACCCCGAAAAGACTTGCATATTATCCGACAAGCTTCAACCTTCGTTCCATTTATTTATTTTACTTTTTGAGCACTTCAAAGCCATTATACCATAAGTTATCAGTCTGGCATACTCAACAGGTCGCCATGGAGCAATCTATATGTGAAGCTGCTGACGCTTGTGGAAAGTATTTGAAAGTTGATAAGTGTTCGAAAGCAGAGCTATGACGCTATTTTTGTAATTGGCTACACTGTAAATGCGATGCTGACTTTCCCGCTGATCTACACTTTCGACTTATGTTGGGTAACCTGTTGGTCCGACAAAAGTAGAGAAGACATCACTGGACCGAATGTTCTATGGCTTGGAATCTCTGTACCTGGCGAGACGAGTGGCGCTACTCCCCCTTCTAATAGAGTGACTAAAAAGTCTATACCAACAACTCAGGAGAAATTAGAAGCATACAAACCTGCATATAATTCACAGACCCTAAAAGGTCCTACGTCGTAAAATGTACGAACAAACAAAACGGCAGAAAACGCCCTAAACCTCACAGTGTGCCCATACCGTCTCCAGTTAAGTCTCACCAGTCACACACAGGTAGAAATAGTGAATCATGAATCAATGTGGATTCTCTTTAAACAGCTGCTGTTGCCAAATTACCTACCAGAAACTCGGGCTCCAATAGTGATGCGAACCCAGAACACGAACATTCCTAGGTCAAGTTACAGCTGACGAAATTCACCGACGTGTCTTCGGAATGACTGGACTCTGTTGACTCTTGATCATAATAACCTTGTCTCACAGGCTTGGTTGGTTTGGCCACATCTAACGAACGCCAAATCACCGCCTGCCATAACATGCTTTATTTTCGAATGGTGGGTTGGGCTTGAAACGGCAACCTAGTGGCCAGCGTATGACTTAGGTTCGATGAATGAGGGCACTCGTAGTGAAGCTTACTTCACTGGGGCGTTCCCGACCTACTGACTGTGGCTCAAAGGACAATGAACACCCTCGTTTGAGGAACTCGTGCGACATGTCGAAGAATGGAAATCACTGACACTAATGTTGTGAATCTGAGTGCACTGGCGCAACCTTTCCCCTTGCATTTTTTTGTAATACTCAGAATTGGGGGCTTCGAACAGCCCTAGAAACCGTACTAGAATTGAAACGTCTCACATAAGTAATAAGGAGACCTCGTACTGGTTGCACCAAGCACTTGTTATTTATGATACACGAAGCCACATTTACGGATGTACAGCAGTATTAAAGAAATCACAGTCTGTCATTGGCCGATCGTATTGGCACATACAAAGTCGCCAGCTGTAAATTGATTGATGCAATACAGAACATAGAAATGAGCGAATAACGGAAGTCGTAACATCCAATCCTGATGTAGTCTCTTTAACGCGACGTTCGGATTGGCCTCCTGTTAGATCTTGTGTCGGGGTTTGAATATGCATTGAATCGAGTAGATTTTCACCACAATTTTCCACTTTCTTTATCCTCCACGATGCCACTCATATATTGTGTCACAGTTGGTACCTCATTCGTTGTCTGTCTTGTCCACTGTGTCTGCTGCTCTGATCAACAGGTTGAACCGCTCATTTTGTTCCATCACCAATGCGCAATTATTAGTATTCCGAACTGTTTGAAACGTGCTGTTGTCTGTCACTTACAACGGTGGAAGTGAGACAGACGCTGCCAAGGACATCAGACTTTGAGAGGCACTGCGGTCGATATCTTAAAGGTTCGCCTATGCACAAAATCACCGCTGCAACATGTGTTCTGAATAGGTCACCCGTACTTTGCTATCCTGCTCGTTGCAGCTGAATCATCAGAATCTGCCGATGAATGCTTTCCAGTGGATACAGTGTTCTCAGACTTAACGAAAGCCCTTCGGCAAAGTAGATCACGATATCTCCTGCTGATTAAACTGAATAATCTTAATTTACCCAATGAGACTTACCCATGGTTTAAACTGTCTATCCTGTCATACACACGCATTTACAATGAAGGCGAGTTACTTCAGCCCTTCAGCGCGCCAGCTGATTTACCAAACGGCTTTGCACTAGGTCCGTTGCTATGTTATGCATCTGTCAACAACCTTCCGGTGGTAGCTTCCCTACCGTTATGTATACTGTTGACGCGAAGCTCTGACACATCTCATACACCTCTGGAGATGCAGAAGACTTTCCGAAAGACTTGGACACCTTACACGGATGATCTCTGCAAAATCGACTGCCGTTTTGCACGTCCAGTTCAAAGGTCATGCACTCTCGTCATGACACTGCTAAGATATACGACATTGGCAACGCTATTTCAGCACAGGTTTCTCAGGCGCATGATCTGAGTGTCATAATCACATTGGATTTCTGCCTTGGTGCCTTCGATACGTTGATGTTAAGGAAAGCCAATAACAGATAGATGATTTTCAGTAGGGTTCTTGAGACCCCAAGTCACTATCTTCCCAATCATCTGCAGCACAGTTATAGGGCCGCTGCTGGAAGTCACTATGTGCACACTTGCACCCTACTGGAAAAGAGACATGCCTGTTCTAGAGGCCATCTAAAGGAGAGCTACGAGACGAGCTGTCGTGCCGTGTGGGTCTGTCTCTTAATCCTAGGCATGTTTTCTCTAGCCTACAGACGTTTGAGAAGTGACCTTATGTACGAATTCCCCTGACTACTGCAGCAATAACGTTTTTACTGTCGCTGATACAGTGAGTCTCTGGGCCCACGAGTACAAGGTTTCCGTACTACATAGCGATGTCTTGTGCAGATGTAGTAGTTTTACCGTCTGCGTCTGCTCGACGTGGAATTCAATGTCAGCAACGTTTGTTTTGGCAACGTCACATGATACACTGAAGAATCAGTTGTGTCAGCGGCTTATTTCTGGATGATCACTGATAATCGGTGACTCATAATCACGTTTCTTCATTATTGTTTTCCCCTCTTCTGCTTTTCACTTTGTTTCCTCTATGCATTTTCCTCCCATAGTTTGTCACTGTTATGCAACGAGGCAACAGTCAGCACGCTGTCACTGTTCCCACAGTCCCATTAATCAGAACGGGCCGACCACAATCTGACCTTCAAATCGAGGTAGAAACTGCTGTGAAACCACACACTTCGTACCACTGATTCATGGTGGAACATCTTGAGGTGGATGTATGATGAAGTGTTGTACTTCCCACCGTGCAAGGAATCAATGATATCCGTTTATATGTCGGACGCTAGACGAAACCGGGCGACCGAACATCCATGTTTGCGTTGCACTCATTCTCTTCTTTGTCTTATTCATTGCAGCGGCGTTACGTGTACAAGAAAACATCCCTTGCGGTCATTGGATTTCTACCTTTTCTGCCTGGCACGGTACCATGTGTAACGAGGTGACATTGGTGTAAAATATATCGTCTTACCATAATTTAATAGATCAGCGAAAAAATTTGCTTTGTGTGTTCAATCACGTGCATTGTTGCTTCGGTATATTCTTTTTCAGTCCGCCCAGCAGTTATTTTGTATCTTTTTTCCGCGCTTTTTGTCCTGTGTATGATATTGCGAGTAATTAGTTACTGGTTAGTTGGTTTCATTTCTACTTTTGGGCTACTGTTCTATTTAGGAGGTCAAACTATCTGTTGTTCATGCTGGACATGTGTTATTTAATTAACGCCTTGTCGTTAATTCTCGTATGGTAATTGTCAAAATTAGTTGCTAATTTTTTAGGGGATTGCCCACAAGTCACCGTCTGCAGAGTGTACAATTTGGTTTGGCAAACTCACATGCTTATTGTGGAGCCTTCCTATACAGAAATGCCGTGGTGTTTCATGACTTTCAGAAATTGGTATCTTCATTCATCCATATTCTGCCGGTGCTATTTTCGTTCCTGTAAGTTTATCCCACATCGCTTTTTTACTTTGCTCATTTACACGCACTGTTGTTGCAACATTTCTAATGTGGTGGTGTTTTTTGATCCATTTTTTCTCATTCACCCATTGATGAAACAGATTTAAACAAGACCTATAGCGAATGCTTCGTAAGTTGGTACTAATATCCTGTTTAATTGACTTCTTAAGTTAGGTGTCCTAACAATCGTTTATAAAAGAGGTGCTTTGTGCTTCTCAGTTTTTATTCTTCTTCCACGTAAGCATTTCACATGTGGCTACCACACATATTGATTCAGTGGTTGATAACGGGATACAAGGTTAAGGGGCGAAGTTCCCCGAATCGTTTCACTTTTTATTCCGATATCATGCGAAAGTCAGCTTTTCTTAAAACGCATTACCGAATCTAAGACTGCTCAGCTAGATGGTTATTTTTGCCAAGCAAATGCATTTTTATTAATGCTTTTAGGTGTAGCCTAGAGGCCGTACCATAAACAATTATCGGTAGCTTATCTTAACCACATCCAATTTGTGTGATAGGGGGAGTTGTTCGCTGAGAATTCGACTCCAGCTGTCGTGACTTTGCACACCGTTTTCAGAAGCGTAAATGGAGAATTCTTCCCCAGGATCTTTAGATATAAGGAAGTAATCAGCTCTGTAATGGTTTCATGTGCATATGCGCAAACGTCAGATATACTGGATCGAAACTCGTGGTCACTTTCGTCGCCGCTCCTCAAACGTTCACCAGTTCCCTTTTTGTGGTCGGTGAAGATTTGTGGATTGGCGCTTTCGAGCAAGGTTAGCATAAACTCAGTAGTAATAGATGAAGTGCGCCATTGGCCGATGAAACTCTGCGTAATTTATTGATTGTTATGCAATTGACCTATCTACCGTTATCATCCTAATCAACATCCTTGGTGGGTGTTTCGTTCTCCGGGGCACTCGTACTGCTTTTCGTTAACCGTTTACAACTCATGTTTTTTTGTTAGACTCTGGTCTATATGTTCGTTCGATCTGTTAGTCTCCCATACCCTCTTATTCTTCCTCATCACTCGCCAACCTCCCGTCTACTTTCTTCACTTGATCTATTTAGTTACCTATGTCCTGTTCGCTGTCACCGCGACCAGTAACGGAAGTGATCGAAAACGTAGATATTAACTGCCTAACCGTTGGTCTTAAATTTACATGTTTGGTGTGTTAACGCCCTTTCAGTTCATGGTTCCGTCTTCTCAGCTAACTGTCATTTGTTATGGGTTGTGACCGTGGTCTTGAATCCGCCTTGTTCTTTTGCATTTGTCTGTAGTGTTCCCCACGGTAGTAACTATTGGTTCATGGTTCTGTTTGTAATGCTGTCGATTGACTTAATAGTTGCATTGAGTCTACTTTAACCCATACAGCGTTCGGCATGAGAGCGTTGCATGCGTTCCTTTATAACAGCTATGAACCAGATTAAGTTATTCTTTCGAGGCTATTTACAACCCGAGGTTCGCAGCAGAATACGAAAACGGTAGCCGATATGAAGCGAAAGTGAACATCAGTTTCAACTGTTTCCCTAAAACCTCTGCAAACGGTTGGGTCGTACTGTGTGAGATGCAGGTTGTTTAAACAACAAGGTGGTAGACAGCTGTGAGGATCGTGACCAAACGTATTCATATTTGAACCCTCTACTTAGCTTAGCATCTTAATAGTTATTACAGACCCGAGATCTCGTCATCCTATCAACCTGGAAATGTTCCACACCGTTTTTGTTTCCTCTTCTCCGGAGCGTATGAACAAACGTGTCATTCCAACTGGCGACCACTTGTGTTGACTTCAAAGTAGTAGTCGGCTGAGCGCATACGATGTCTCAGTGGAGCTCCTCTGCCTTTCTCTTACGTCAGATGTACTGCGTAGGCTAGCGGACTGTCCGATTAAGGTGTCTGTTACACACGAACACGTATATCTGTAAACACATTAGCTATCTGTGATTATTTAAATGCCATGTAGACAGTGCTAATGTGATGATAGATGCGACAGAAGTACTTGGTATTATGCACTGTGGTTGTAAGCTATCACGCCTGTATCCTCGTACTTTATAATTGAATTCCTATATTTCGTTTTCAACTGAGAAGTTCGTTTATGATATTTATTTTGGCGGAGGTTCCATTCTTGATCCGTCTTTTTCTTCGTTTGTCGTCCTATTCAAGTATTTGCCTGATTAAACCATCTTATTTACGTGTGCCGTTTCAGAACATCTCGGTCTTGTTTTAAAACTTATGTAGTTCACAATTACTAACACTCCTATCTATGAGTTATGATAATTCTACGTCATCGGTGCGTACGAGCTCGAGGCAACTTACCAATGCAACGCTAACCGGTTGCTATTATGTACAAGTCTAGACATCCTTGAACGTTGTTGTCTCGATGCACTGGAGGAAATGGTTAATCATGTTATCCGCTAAAACTGTGACTCTATTTGAATAATACTGACCATCAATGTTGGTATTGCTTATGTTTTTCACGGAAAAAAGACATTTCAATCAATGTTTTGTACACTGACTCCTGTTGTGTTTCTAAAGCTGGGAGCATTTCTAGTACCAGAAAATGCATATGCAACTCAATTATCTTACTACATGACCACAGTTTGGCTGCGGAACATGGCTAATATACACTGAAGCAGTCAGGCGTATTGCGGTCTGTGACCTTTGCTGTTTAGGTTTCATCACACACATCGGGTGGCATTCGTCGTTAAACGAGACGAGTTTTGACAGCAACGGACAAGTTGATTCGGATTTCCGAATCTACAAAGTGCGCCGATGTAGATGGTCAGGCCTTGTTTAAATGACGCCAACTTACTGTCCATCGCATCATGTATTAGTTTCTGAGTTCACATCCCGTTGATTTAAATCAGACGATGGTCGCTCCATGACTTGGCACAGGGAAGTGAATTCAGCCACCGGAAAGATAGAAACTATGCTCGTTTCTCTGAATTTAAGCTTCCCTTTGGCCATGTGCTATAGGGGAGATGACTGCTAATTGGACTCGGTAGGGTAAATGCGGTCTGCTTCGCTGAATCTTTTGTGTTGTCAAAATAATCATTGCAGCGGTGTGGTTAAAGCCTCAAGAAAATTGTTTTGCACTTATTGTCCTACTTCTTTTTCGGACTCAGCTGTTCGTTTGCAAAGCGTAGGCGTCTTATTTATTAGGTAATTTTAGCAATTGAGTCCCATCTCCACTGTTTTTCTGATCACGTGTTTTCCTGTCACTACTAGATGACAGTTACACATAAGCGTCAGCCACTGACGTATTAGTGTCGATGACGATAATGATCTGTAGAAATTCAATTTTCGACGTACATAGTTTATCGTGAGGACAACCCTGTCCGACCTGTTTTTTAACCATAATCCATCATATGTGACGTTTGAACGTGGAGTTTGGTAGCGTACAGGTATAGCCAACGATGGTTGCGATAAGCGGACTAATTTATCCTCTAGTTTAATCAGTTGTGGTTGCATATCATGCCAGACGTATACCAAGCTGTAAGCTACTCCTACACTTCTGACAAGGGATAGATTAAGGTGGGTCGTAGTTGCAAAAGTTTAGATCGATTCATGATCCACAAAAGCGCAGGTAAATATGACACTTTTTCGGTGCTATATGTGTTGGGTAGAAGACGGTTTTATCTTTCAAATTAGCCACTGCCAAGTCACTGGTCTTCTGTTGTGGTAGTACTTACTATGCACAAACCTGGGAGCTGAATGATTACCAGTTCAATTGCATCAACTAGGTTGTGTTTTTAAAAATGTTCCGTAGATAAAAATAGAAGAGCGCGGATCAAAGTTTACGAGGATAGTGTAAGGGGTCAAAAGTGATTATCTGCAAATTAGTCGGTTTTTTTGGAAGAATCGTGAATATGGTAAACTGGGAACACTGTGTGAGCGAGTGGCACAACATTCCCCCCATTGAAAGTGGTTTGCGGCCTTGTTCCGTCTCTAGTATGAGTCTCCTCATCTTTTGGGCTTTGGCCCTAAATCCAGACGCAGTCATCAGAGACCATACTTCTTTATTCCTCTTTTCTGATTCCTAGATTTCTCACTGCGCATTCGGAAGGTAAAAGTGAACCGCAGCGTTGTAGCCTTTGAACGACCGTGTATATATTGCACCTGAATCACCTGACCCAGTGAAGTGAAACCGTTTTGTACAAATAGGCGATCGGTCCTCAGCATTAATCGCCGTACTCCATCGTTGTTCACGTATCACTGTCGTTATACGCCAGTAATGATCTACAGACGACTGTCGGGAACAGATAACCGACGAACTCAATCACCGTTGTTATGGCCTCATCTGATAGAGAAAGGCAAGAACAAACGCAAAACCACCAGCATTATCTCTATCACGAACGAACGCAACGATATTGCGAAACGGTACGAAAATCAGAGTGCAAATATCGGAACCCAACTCTCGCAGCTTAGAACCCCCTCAACAAGTAAGGAAAAAGACGGCCTTCAATCTAGCTTTGTTTGCTGCTCAGCCCGAAGGCAAAATTGTGATTTACAGCAAATGTATTTATGTTTGCGGTGGCCTTGGGTCTAGGTCGCCGAATGGACCAATCAGAAGCGGGCGCAGGTTCTCGGACATTCCAGAATTCTGATGAGCTTTCTAGTTCCCGGGACATGAAGAAATCCATTTCCCTTGCAAACAATGCGAATTTTTGGGAAAAGTGCCCTTTCCCAACAACCGTTGACTAATCACGACCAAAATGTTTGGTTAAAAGCAAGTGTACTACCGGTGCTAAGGTTGCCTCAGGTTGGTACATGCTGACCGAGTTGGAGGTATTTTGTCTTATAATTATTATTAGTCACTATTCAAATCCCAATCCAACCGGAAACCAGTCCAACGCAGATGCTTCTGCTGTGTTGTTCAAGGCATTATCGTCACCCGTTTGAATAGGTGCAGACGATTCACCGTCTTAAAAAAGTCGAAGACGAAAATTTGTTTACGATTTGCGTGGAGTGGTTAATTCGATTACAAAGCCGGTGCAGAATGCTTCATTGACTAGACTGTCTATTGAATGGATTGTGCCTGTCTGTTGCTCGATATGCACATTGGGAGCCGTTAGTTTAACTTGTGCATGACGCCAAAGAAAATCACCGTTACCGGACGGGATCTCACTTGATGCGTTTGTTCAAATGACTGTGTCTGGAGAAGAAGTCAGACTATGGCAACTGTATAACTGCATTGATACCAATCAGCTTGTAAGTTAGTGCTAGAGCGTGAAAACTCTGGCGCCGAATTTTGCTTCGTTTAAGCGTTCCCGGCTTCCCATCCCGGTTCTGAAAAACAACGAAACCCTTGGTTAAATACGTTGTCTGACATTGCGAATACTAATAGCCAGTGAGGCTCGTGTTACGACTATGTGTGCTCCGATTTGATTTTCTTTTTCCAACGTTTTCCATTTCACGGGGCACCATTTTCCTCATATATTTTGTTGCATACGTCTACACCTCTAATTGATCGCGTTAATGTGCCGTTTGGTAAATCTAAATTAATCTCTACTAACTATTGTAACATCGGATATAGTTTATGATCTATTTGATCGTTTATAAAAACCATTCTCATCACAATACACTGATCCTAAACTTATGTTGTTCTCTGTTTAAAGTTGGGACTTGCTCTCAATAGTCGTCGTTGTTTTCGATTGTTTTCCAGTAGAGACTTTTTCCTTTTCTACATTTCATACATTTCTTATTAAGAAAGCGTGCTGCTCATGTCGTTCATGTGGTTTGTGAAAGTTTTGCAACTTCTGCATAACGATACCTACTCAATTTTTCAGTCGAACTGATGGGCTTTCATGATAAACAACTTATACCACGACTAACTGTTGCATTTTGAGATTATGGTTTTAGTAGAGATCTCCAATTTACGGACTGTTAAAAGGAAATCAATTTTTCGCGAATTATATGTAGCGGAATTTTCAGTGAGATTGAATTGAGACAGCCTACGAAAAAGGAATAAACTGATAACAGCTTTTTTGTTTGGAAGGGTTATCACATTAGTGAGTGGGGAAACGTGTGGTATTTTCCGAAACGAAGTAAACGGAAAATGAACTGAACAAGCTGTGAAGTGTAACGTTAAGGCACAGCTTTTTGAACGGAACTGGTAGATATCGTTTGTTATTAGAGCCTGTCAGGTCTGACAAATAATCCGGATGGCAAAATCGGAACAGATGAAATGCACGAGATCTGAGTTGAGGAGTGGTATTAGAAGAGGATAAAATAAGTAGACTTGACAACTAAATGGCTGCAGAATATTTTCAATTTTGCCTATACAGGGGAGACATTTGAGCTGAGAGAAAATAGGTTGCTGGAAATTATGGAGAACCTACTTTGTGCACATCCGAGAATGGTCTGTAAACTGTATGGATAGCTGTCAGCTCTGATGTTTTTCGACTTATGACACAGTTCCTTGAGTTAACTATAGTGTTTGAGTCGATGTTGCAAAATCAAAGTGAATGGACGATAGTTTGCGCTCGAAAATACCCAATGAAGTCATGAGAACGACAAGGTAGCGAACAAGACCTGTTTTCTGTGTTTGATCATCAGGCTAATTACAACACAATAAATATGAAAAACAGTAACTGGGGTGAATGAGAGAAACAGTCAATAGAGGTTGTGGATAGCGTGTGTGTTATCAGTTACGCAATCACTGTTCCAATTCGTGAGCTTGACTTATTGTGGACCAGGGCAGATTAAGTGTCCGCACGAACTTATTCTGAGCACAGAGGTCAGGGTTGCGTAATCGGATACTAACGGCCTCGGCAACGGTCAACATTCGGTATCTCACCCTCTTTGATAGATTCCTTGGCACTCGATAAACAATCTGAAAAGCGTCTTTCTTACTGACAGAATGATTAGAATCAGTCAAATGAGCAACAATCGCGCTTGTAACCGTTTTAACCACACCACTATTCAACCACGCAGGATGATGTTCACGCACTCTGTCAGACAATAGCCTTGTAGTACGATCAATGTATGGTGCTCGACACGAGCAAACAAATAAGTATACAAAACAGCTGGTTGTAGAACATGGAAGTTTGTCTTTGAGTTGTGACATGATAATGGGTGTTGAACGGAAACTCACGCACAGTTGAGCGGCAAGGTAGGTTGTTTCAACTGACTTTTTGAGCTTCCTCGAGATGACTTCAGCCATGGGATCACCCTTGAAAGGAAGACTGATAAACGCAAGTTTCTTATTCGCAGAAGGTGACTTAAATTTCAACTCTACCGCCTGCATTGCCTTCTGAATGAAACGCATAGGGTAGCCATTTTGCATGACGGTAGTTTGATGCACCATCTCTAGTGTAAACAGTTTTTTGTGCTCGGCTGTTGAATAACCATTGACCAGCTGGGGGCTTTCGAGGTGGAGAACATTTGATTTCATATAATCACAAAAGACTGGTGATGTCCACAACGATGATGAGTTCGGATAGATGAAGTTATGTCAACGGGTTACAGCAGGAGTTTGTGCCCGTGTTTCGGTTGACAAGGGAGCGATACCAAAATATTCTGGGTGATGTATGTACAGTTTTATTGGAAAATACAACTGATGAGAACGTGGTCCACTGAACCAACTGGAGTGGACCTGATTAATGTATTGACGTAAGGGCTACTAGTATGAAATGAATCAAAGGTGTGTATACTAGTGGAGAACATAACGATTTGCTTGGAACTGTTAATACTGGAAAGCCGTTCTACCTCGTAGCCTGTTTGTTCTATTGTAAATGGGTGTGTAGTGTTGTAAGCTTTATGAACATCACATTTGGCGGGTATATAGATTTCGATGACTGGATTTACTTGGGACAGGTGTTGAACGAAGCCAGCAGTGAAGTCGAAAAGATTGTGACCTTTGAGTAATATTTTCAACGGTATTGCTTTTGAATGTCCTGGCAATCTTCATTCATGTATCTTAGTTGCTCGAGCAACAAAAGTCTGTAGATGGAAGGTCGTTGATAGAGAACCAACAATGCGCATGTACGCACATTATACTTTTGAGACGGACAAAATAAAATATGGAATAACTAGGGTGCTGAAGATGACGATGGCTCTGGTTTCCGGTTTTTGAGGTTTCAGAAAATGTGAAAACGCTGGGACTAGTTACAAAAAAGATAATGCTGACATTACGGTTGATACTACTAGGGATACAAGAAGAAAATGTGTTTACCGATGAGTAATCGAGGATTTGGTTAATTTCAGGTTGAACATCACTCACAATTGATCACAGTTGTCTCATTCCCATAAACTTTCTAGTCAGCCCCTATCGAAAAGAAGCACCATACTCGAGTTTCACTCTCATCGGTTGAACGATTCCGTCTGCAAAGTTGTTGGTTTGTGCAGTGTTGTAACTCGCCCTGTAGTATTCGATGCGGTATCAAGTACTTGACAATATCGAAGAAAATCCGGAACAGCAGTAATTTGTGTTATACTGGGCAATCTCAGTTTGTAGAGAAATTCATTGAGACACAGCAGTGTTTAATTCAATGATTGCTGAGGATTGATATGCATATTTTGTCTTGCTTGATGCGTTCATTGTTACATTTAGTGATCTCGACCTAAGTAACCGGTATTTTAAATCTGACGAGCTTTTAAACGGCTTTTTTAACTGCCACTTCTCATGCAAATTCGACGTAGCAGGCGATCACCGTTTTTGATTGGTTGGCGTTGATCGACCGCAATTTCGCCTGCAACAGCTTACGCGTGAGCTCTGATTGGCCGGACTATCCCCAGTCAGTAAACCGCTCGACCTATCCCATTAAATATAGATTATCTGGTAGAAATAAGGCTGAGCAAATACTTGGCAGCAAATGTTTTCTAGGTCATCCCGCTCCGCAAGTATATTTGGCATCCGACCTAGTTTCGGACATAAGAATTGCCTTTTCTCTTGTGTGTTTGTATAGCGTGGAAACAAACACCTATTAGTGTTGAGAAAGCTAAACACAGGAATTACAGTGATGAAGATCATAGTTCTAATGTAAGATTAGTGTGTACTGCCACATGGTGTTTATGGTCACATTAGACGTAGCACTGTCAAACGTAGACAGGAATATTGTGGTCATGCTGAACTAAAAGTTAATGGTCGACCACTGCTTATATTTTTTCGCCTGGGAACATGTTTATGGAGCAACACTACAAACTATACTAAACCTATTAACTAATCGAATAGATGTTTTCGAGCTGTACGCTTGAGGGGAGCGGTATGCACAAACGTTTTCTCGTTACTTTCGGAAACCAGTTTTTATGGGGTTCTGGTTAGTTTGTTTATTTAAAATATTCAGCACAATCTGCGCATAATATTCAACCTTTTGAACGTGCTGCAAATGACACAACTTGCATTCCAATGATGTTTTAGCTTACGCGCTAACTAAGCCTGATGTATAGAATCACCTTTGCTGTTTTCAGTGTTATTGAGAGTGAAGCAGGCGGCCTTATTGATTTTCTTGTCCTAGTTCATTTAATCAATTACGAACTTTCTACTTAGCACCGGGTTTATGCCTATCATTTCAACAACAGTACGACAGAAATTGAGAAAACGTCGCCTGCCAGTCTTGGTCATAGAGAATTCATTACTGCAATAATCTTTCTGAAGAACCCCTGCGATTTATATTGTCTCTCAACCGAACATTTAATTTTTCCTCGAAATTTTTATGCGGGGTCCACAACTGTTCTTTCCCAATTCATATGCACGCTCCAAACTATGTTAGAAGATCGTCGGTACTATTCCGCACTGCGCTTGATTTATCCACATTGGTACATGAAGACAGACCTTTTATTTACATCTCTTGGTTCTGATATGACTAACGGATACCACAAAGAGTTTTTTTTACAATTATCACATAGACCGCGTGATTATACAACTGAGCCTTATGTACGTGGGATACTAATTAACGTTGTAACTGACTTATAGCTTGTTTTCATCCAGTTAGTGTTAGTCGTGCTCATGAGCCGAGATTGGCAATGAGACATTTTACGAAGTCGGAATTCTTATTCTGGTGATTAAAAATTTAAAGTTGATTGGCTGCATTATATTTGTGGACCCCGTGATACGTGACCTCTGGATAAGAACATCGTATATGGTGATGGGTGATCAGATTCGATGGAAGAGTGAATGTTGAAGAAAGAAAAAAATCTGTGAAGTGGGACAAAATTTGTAAAAGTATCTTCGCATATATTGCTTTATATTCCCATAGGAATCACTTGTCTGTATTTTAACGTACGGCTTGCCAGTTGTGACTTAGTGAACATAGACTGTTCGGATTCCTGCGTATTGTTTCCAGTCTTCCTTTTTCACTTAGGAGTTGTTTACCGTTACATAATTTTGTACGCATGCTCTTGTTTGAAAAGTAAACGGGGCTGTTTACAGCACTCAGTCCGTATGGATCAAACGTGTGAAATGCATTACCTCCGCTCAGACATACATCGGCAGAACATCCGCTCACCCAACGTCCCTTTAACCATTGTTTACGTGATCCACGATAACTATCGATAGTTCATCCAGACCTTGACCTCTTATAACAACTCACTGTTGGCCCGCTTTAAGAGCTTCTAGATATGTAATTTGTTCACTTGATCTGAAGAATCTTTCGAACTAGAATGCATTGTTAGCAGTGAAAACACTTACCGACTGTTTACAATTTTGTTCTCTACGTACTGGGTTATTCAGTTTAAGTAAGTTGACACTTTGGTAATCAGTAAAGTGTAGCAGATTTGAGCAGTGGTACTACAATTTACGTACGTGTCTAATATGTACTGACTGGACACTACATCCTACCTCATCAGTTTTTTGTTCAAAGGTGTATGTATTACAGTAAAGTTTTGTTGCTATTTATGCCGATTGGGCAGGTCGATCCGACAAGTGCTACCAGCCATAGTTTAGCAATAACTTCCAGCGTTAGTGTAAACTTTCTAATGTCATTGGATGGTGTCTTGCATTACACGACATTAAAGTTTTTGCGTTGCCTAGAGGTGAATTCTTTCCGCTCCAGTTGTAAGAACAGTTTTGTATTAATGGTGCCACTATACATCGAGATCCGCTGCTGTTCACACTTGGTCACACCATTCCACATGTGTATCCCGTACGCATTTTTACATGTTTAAAATCGGTTTAATCCCTCTTGTGTAGCCACTTCGAGAAATAATTTTATTATCTCCTAGCCGTTTTCACTCAAGTTAGTAGGCTGTCTTTCCAGTTTCCTAAGTGCAAATCATTGTGACCCGATAAATTGTAATTGCACAATGTTTCTTCTTGTTCGCATCTTATTGCGACCGGTTTTCGTCTTCTATTAAAGGTAATCTCAACGAGATTCGAACACAGCCCGATGAGCTAAGCTCCTATCCACCCTAAACTATTAGTAGGCGCCTTGTGGCGGAGCCACTTGACTACTTGGTGTGTGATTTTTGAACATCCCGTCAGCATGGCTGAGCACAGTCTGTCTTAGGTTTCTGGTTTTATGCTGGCCATGACTAAAAGTGTGTTTGTATGATTCGCTTATTTATTTTTCTGCGACCAGTCCGAAACTGACAGTTTGAGGTGGACTGTGTTTAGCCAGGCTAATAGCCGTGTTAGCAAATCACTCAGCAATTGGTCGATTACATCTTTTTACTTCTTGATAGCGTTAGGATGAGCAAACTCAACCACAGATTTCAAATCTGAAACGAAAACTGAGGTGCAACGCTTCAAAATTTCAATATTGATCGAATGCGGTGATTGGACATCTGTCAACCCATCGGCTTGCTTGGAGCATTTTTCGTAGGTTATGGACATTCCATCCCTGTATCAGGGTCATTTTTAACGTATAAGTTCAGCACCGTTTTCCAGTGGTTCTAAACAGAACGAGTAAATTCGCTGTTCGCGCTTTTTCTTTTCAGTGTCTTGGTCTTGGAGTTTCGAGGATTAGGAATCGGAACGTTATGACAGTGAGGATTTCGTCGTAAACACTTGATTTGCTGTTTCAGTTTTACCAATACAACAGATAGGGCTGCTTCATTTCGAGTGATTGTGTGTATAGATCTCTTACCACATGTTGCTTAGTCGTAGCTTAGACGATAACCCATCTTCTGAAGGTATTGATTGCATCGATGTCGCGTCCGCTTCTTATATTCAAGGTTGCAGTTGACCAGTTTGTGAATTACTTATTAACATCTCATCAGTCTGGCTGAACGTAGTCCACTTCAAGTTGTCACTTGGTAATTTCCCTGTCAGGACTGCTGCCCACTCAACCACGCATGTACTCAGAGTTTGAACGTTCTCTATCTTGGGAAAGTTATGTCGAAAAGCTTGCCAGACCTAATCAGTTGGCATCTCACTGGTTCGCGCTTTAGATTATCTCAAAATCACTTATGTTCTCATCCGTATGTTGCTGCAATAGTTTGTATTTAAGTGAAAAATCCGGAGACATTCAGCACGAAGCAGTTCAGTCTCATTGAATTCGACCATCTTGTTTGAAGTGGAGCTTTAGTTCAAATTCGGCTTACTTTAACGCTTGTGTCATGTGACAGAACGCATCGTTGTGACTTACAGTAAACCGAAGTAGTATAGTTCCAGGTTCTAGTGTTCATTACAGTTCATGGGATTTTCCGAACACCGCAGATACTAATTCGTCAGTCTGAATGTATATAGGTTTCATCTACAGCTTGGTTGTTTGTCTGTAAGGTGTAGGCATCTTGATGTTGGATGTTTGAATATAGACGTAACTATTTCCCCCCAGTAATTAAATCTTTTCCTGTCCCTTTCTTTTTCTCCCCTTCCCTCTTCCTGTACAAGGTTTGCTTTTTTTCTTCATGGTTATATATGAATTACAGTGCGAGCCACTCATGTATTGCTGTCTATGATGGTGATGGTATAGGTTTCTGATACGGTAGACGATGTAAGTTGTTATTCACGCTTAAGTGATGTGCAGTGTAATGGGTGTTTTATTTGTCAGCTTGTATTTTTATTTGGAACAGATAGACTGGCAACTTTTTTGGAGTTTCGTCCATGTTAATTGATCTACTTCAATATCCTTTCATTTGTTCACACTTATAATAAGGCGTTACGTAATCCTCTCCGTTGCTCCTCTTCTCTCATCCGGTTGTCGTTAATAAAGCTTGCGTTGGTTTCCAAAAGAGACTTCAGTGTGGTGGTACACCAATTTGGTCGATACCAACGCCAAGGCGGATCCACTTGTGTGGATGAACGATCGGGATTGGTTCTACCTGATGCTTGTTCCGCTTCTCGTATTTTGTTTCCGCGAGGTGAGATGCATTTTTCCTGTCGATGCTTGTGCCGCCGACTGGGCGATCCAGTCGGATAATTGTGGTTATGGATTAGCTCATAATTGATGTATCCGATGTGGTCGTTTTTTCGAACGCCGCATTTCATCTGGTCTGTAGCATTATCATATGTTTTCACTAATCCGAGCCTAACGAGCATTTGCATTTTCTAGATGTAGAACAGTCAGTAGTACGTTCGATTTGCCAGTTTGTCCTCATCAAAACGAGACAAGCCAAGTGTTATGTGTGCGTGAGTAGTTATTGAAACTCTCTGTCGATGATACTCTTTCGCAAGGTTAGCAACAGTTTAGGAAAATTGAAATGTTTTTCAGTGTACTGGGAGGTTCAGAAGGACTGAAAGGTGTATATCTTAGAGCTGCGAGAGTTTCAGGTTTGAATAGGTGTAACGCAGTCGTCTGTTCGACCTTTATTGATATACTTTCGGAAATGATTAAATGTCTTTGGATTCTTCTGATAGATGGAGATCAATCACAGTTCACTGTGGTCCTGCTTTGTGGAACAGATTTAGCGGAAGACAAACTGTAATGCTCCAAAAGGACAGTTTTTCACCTTTTGTTACGACCTTTTTCAGAGAGGCATTGTTGGATCAAAAAGTTTGGATTTGGAGTGTAAAACGAAATTGCTCAACTACTCTACCGACATGACCAAAAAATGAATATGCAAATTATGGGAAACATTTCATGGGCCACTACGTCTTTCTCATAGACAAGCAACTGTTGTGTGTGGGTTTACCAGCACCAATGTGATTGCCGCTGGAACAGTATGATTTTGAGAAAAGTCTTCCTCGAGGCGGTACGTGATAGTGGTATCGTCGCGGTTTTCCTCAGCAGAGAGCGTCTTTACTGCGCATCCAATACGAGAAACAAATCCGACGGAAACGGAATAAAACGAGACGGACCAATAAAAAAACTGGTTTGGGTAGAATAGCGGGAGAAAGAACAGAAATTGAAGAAATAACTGAAAAACACCAGAATGAATACTAGCATATTTGAGCATCCCGTCAGAACAGTGGTGCTATGAGCTGAATGTTTTATAACCTTCAGAAAAGTTGAGTGCGTTGCGTCAAGAAGTCCAGTAGTAAACGGCTGTTCTCTGTCAGTTCGATCGGTTTATTGCAAAACGGTCAAACTGTAAGGTTATACGAAACCCTAAATCGTTTCCGGTTAAATTTATTTCATTGCTTTTCTTCCTGGTTTTTTTGAATTTCTTTTGTTCGCCATGTTTCCCATTTCAATATGTGCTTCAACAGGAACAATCATCTAACGCAGTAGTGGAACGATAAAAATCTAATACCTGTGTGCAGGTATGCGAAGCGTGTATATTCGTAGATCGATTGTAATTTCTGTAACCCTGATTTGAAATAATATTGGGATGGTTGTGAATTGTTGAGAACGGAGTCTTGAAACTTTATAAATTTTGAAATGACCTTGATGTTTAGTGAGGTAAATTTCTGACAGGTGTTCTTGTTACTCTTTGAAGTTGTGTCTGAAAGCCATGTGATCGATGGAACACGATTGTTAAATGAGTGGTATGTTCACTAACTTTCATACAAAAACTATAATGGCCAAGTCACTTTAAATACGGCTCAATACCTTCTCAGTGACACTTGTGGTATTGGCAAAATTCTGTTAGATCTAAGCCGCACATCCTATTTTGCGTTCGACTTCTGCGTACACTCACTTGTGTTTGTGTCGGCCTGTTTAGCTAACGATACCATGGTCAGGTTTATAAACTGGATCGTTCCAGGGGGCTATACTGACTAGGACTTTGGTCCTTTCAAGCACTACCATATTAGATTGACCAATGGAAAGCAGTCACTTCATAGGCTTGTATGTCGCGTTACTGACTGTGTAGAAGTGTTTTGACAGTGAGGCACGAACCTATGAGTATACAACAGAACTATATTTACGGTTGCAGCATTGACCTCGTTTACATTAGTAGAAAAAGTGAGTTAAATATGGTACTCTCAAAAGAGAGCACTGCAGTTGTTCAACAGCTGGTCATGATTGCCTGCGTCTTATCCAGTGTGATAAAAAAAAACTTCCGTAACCATTCAAACGTCTGATGTAGCTTCGAATGTATCCATTACACACAACAATAATCAGTATCAAAAATCATTGTCTTTTTCACTGTGCCCTCGGCATGGGCAGTACTTCACGTCTTAACGAGAATACACTAGTTGACGCCTTTGTCGACCTTCTTAAGCAGACTAAACACTCTGATATTATCATACTAGCGGACGGTTCGATTGGTCAACTTTATCGTCTTTCTCCAGATGAGTTACAATTGTGTGGTGTGTTTAGTGTCTGGACGCAGCTCACTTCTGCAAATCCTGAAGCAACTGTGATGGCGAAACATGGCCACATAGAGTAGAAGATATGAACCGTCTTCAGGTATTTGACCACCGATGTCTGCGTTCGATCGCTCACACCCGGCGGGCACCAGCGAATAAGCAACGAAGAGGTTAGGAGGCGGGTATTTGGTAGATAATGCTAAGCGAGTTCTTTTGTTCACTCCTTACGCTTACACAGGTTTAGAGGGTTAGGTCATGTACTAAAGATGCTAACTGGTCGTCTGCTTTATTGAGCACTCTTTTCCGACGTTGCAGCCGACTGATGTAAAGAGTGAGGTTGACAGATGATGACCTGGCGTAGACAAATGAAATCGTTCACGAAACGGTTGGTCACTGTAGGTCGGATTCGCCTCCCAGGTTAGGGACTTCGGGATTCACCGAGTTAGTGACTGGAGACTTTAGATGAGATGGCGGCCAATATGGCTAAGTGGCGTGAACAGTGTCGTTGTTTGTCTCATTTGTTTGTGATGTAGGTGCGCTTCATGCTGTGTGGCAATGAAAGTCATACGTAACGTGTGTTGCTGATAGCTCGGTTGTCTGTTTGACGTTTAGTATAAACGGTTGATTTAAGTGGTTGGGTTTCCTCATCTTTTTGTTATTCTTGGCCTTGGCTTGTCTTTTTCTTTATTGTTCCGTGTCAGGTAAGCATCATCTCAAACAACTGATGTGTTGTTTGCAATTCTAACGATGACGACTCTCTAACAGTTATGAGAGGCCACCACAACTGTGCGCGTCTTACGGAGTAGTGCATTTCAACAAGGAAGAATGCATTGCTTCACATGAGGACTACACTGTGCATCTTGGCCATAAGCACAAATTGATTCTGTAGCAGTTAATTACAGTGATCGTCACTCTGTTAATGACTACCGTATATTATGGAGAAACCTCTTGGACTCATGTCATGCTGTCGTTCTCGCCTGTTTTTGTCCGGTTGTTTGCTTAGCTGTTATGCAATCGTAAATTTAAGCTAATTACCTGGCTTTCGAGCGAAAAGGATGTAAACCGCAGCAGCTGTGTAAACGCAATGTGAAGAGGTACGTTCCGAGGGATCTGTGCAGTTTCGACAGAAGTTGATTTCTCTCACGACGTAAGCTTTGTGAACATGATGACGACAATCGAGTACTTAAACGCAAGCCTACTGAAAGCTTGCACTGAGGCTGGACATTATTTGGTCGAACAATCGAAAGAAATATAACAACCCCTTTTTTATCGGCAAATAATGGAATGCAGTTTTTCCTGATTCGTGGTTTTGATCGTCATCGAATTGGTATAAATGGCACCATACGTGAAGAAGGTGGTTCTCTAATCACCAGTCAGGCTCGCCGACTTGATAGGTGGGTTGAACATTTTGTGAATCAGTTCACCTGACTACATCCAGGCCGTATAGACGACGGTATTCGAATAACCAATTACTGCATTACAAGCGGTCCTCCATAGGCAGCAGAAACGACCCTGGAGCCTGAATTTTTTGAAGCGTAACGAGGCTTCTGTATGAATTATCTCTTCACATGGATAAATGGAGAGGTTCATACCATATCTGGCAAAACACCTTTAATCGGGAAAATGAAGTGATACTTCGTGACTGGTACTTATCCCGTTTTCACAACCGAGACCCTAAGTCCACGCAGCAACCACAGAGACATCAGTCTAGTCTCTACTTCATCCAAGGTACTCACGGGCTTTATTTTACGTCAGCCGACTAAACACGTGGAAAATGGAGTACATGAAGAATTTGCAGGATTCCAATCCGGTCGAGGGTACACTGATCATATTTTTCGTCATGCGACAAATCTTGGAGCATCGGCACTCTTTCGCGTAGCCGACGGTCGTAAGCTTTTGGGGCCTAAAAGCTGCCATTGTCCCGGTTGCTCGTAATGTTGTCTTGAGTTGCATCCTTTGCAAAGACGTTCCAGAAAGGTGTGTGATTGTTAAGTTTGACGTATATGGGGCCCCACAAGCAGAGTGAGACGTTGTGAACATCTGTCGGAGTATGTGGATGACATCGTCTTGCTCAACCCATCTGATGAACACATACAGAATATGCTGAACAAGTTGAATTACCGGACTGGTTTATATGGAATGCGTGTCATATCTTCAAAGCACAAAGTGCTGGTTCGGCTCTATGGCCTTCCCGCTCCACGTCCATTTTTTCAGACAATCCGATTGTGACTGGACATTTCCACACACTTGAGTAGCGCTATCTCGTTGGCTTGCAATATTGCTCATGAGATGTCAGCAAGAATAATAGAGGCACGTGTTTCCTTTGCTAGCCCATGTAGTCTGCAGCATCTAGGTGACATCCGGTCGTTGCCGCCGACTAGCCCACATCGGATGAATGATCGTATGAACAACGCGGCTGTTAGCTAGCAATTCTTTCGGAACGTTTGAAATTCACAACTGGTTGACCAGCTAATCAGATTGAACAATCCGCAATGACTGAATCACATAGTCCGCACATATCTTTGTTTATATATATATTTATATATTTAACACGTAAGAATCACAATCCGCATGCCAACTGGGTGTTTTCTGCACTCGACATTTTACACCGAGATCGCCAACTGTTGCGTAAAATCGCCTTTCGGTTCTAATCCTTATGGTCCCTGAAAATGTCATAAACACATTGATGGCCTATCAGTCTGAGGCGACTGGCGCATTCTCGGCCACATTCACCACAACGCCGCATGAACGCGTCACCACTACCATTGGCACCACATTCAGTCGTTAGCCGTCCCGTTGAATCGATGCTCCGTGTTGATTTATAATCCACCTAATTTCTAGATGGTGAGGTTTCACATTTTTGTCATTTGTACCTAACAGCTTTACGTTGTTCCATCTGGTTTGAAGAAAACTGTACTAACACTGGCTTACAGTGACTAGATTATCCGTTATGTAATTGCACCGTAGCCATTATGAACCTTACGCTACATTTTTTTAAAATTTCCATCCGGATGGCTGGGTTCGAAGTTAGAACAGTACACCCTGCACAACACATTACGTAGTATTTCGTTGGACTTCTGGCTGAGTTCAATAAGCATTGCGAAGCTGAGTGAGAATATCATTTGTCACGTTAGGTACATTTATTTTCAGCTACCTGTGTTTGATATTTATCACTTAACTACAAGATAAACGTCATTATTTTCAACTGATGACAGTATATAACTGAGGTCTCTCGATTTATGTTTGAAAAAAATGTTGGGGCTGCTTCACAAGTACAGTTCAGCGTACCGTTCACATGTCGAAGTGGACTAGTACAACGAAATAGCAAAAAAGTAAAATTATGAGTTCATAGCCAATGTGACAATCATGATACGAAAAGTCAACAAACGGCCCTATCTAAACATACCACTGATTTGAATTTTTGGGTAGCAGCAATTTCAGCAGAACGCAGTGTTCAGCTATGTGATTTCAAATTCACAGTGCTAGACGTGGTTGCCGTATCACGCCGATAATGTGCCCTGCAACGGACGGTACGGGCCCCCTGTTTTTACGGGTGCTTGTGTCAACATGTCTGCGCGACCTGTTTTGACCCACCTCAGAATTTACCGCGTAACCCTGGTTCACAGTGAGTGTTCAGTTTAGCCTATTTACGATGCTTCGACAACATTGGATTTAGGTGAATCAGTAACACAGCGGTCTTGTAAAAACTGATATTTTTCATCTTTGGTGTTTCGGTTACCACGGGTAACCTTTGACATGACAATCATTCGATTGAAAACATTGGGTTTAGTTGAAATTCGGAATATTCCGCATAATATCACTGTTCTCGCCATATGATTAATTAGACGATGTCTTTATAGGGAAGACAAATCTATAATTTTTGGAAATCGTTTCAGGTCTAACTCCCATGTCACAAACTGTTTTGAACGTCACACTCCACGTCGATAGGATTCCGCTGGTTGCAACCGATTATCCACAAACACAGAGTTTAGTTCACCAGATGATTTTTTACCTATGAAAAACGGAAATCAAACCAATTTACGGTTCCCCTATATATTGTTCCATCCTATGATAGTCACAATTAAACTCGTGGATAAACCTACGGCAAGAGTTAAAGTGGCTGGAGGCCGTACAGTCGACCTGTAATACACAGGAGGAGCACAGAAGAATTTCGCTTTTAGCAGCAAATAGTGGAGGAAAACAAGACAAAACAGGCAGCACATCTCTTACCAACTATTTTAAAATATGTGGGTGATTCGCCAGGTATTTTCTACCATCGGAGGAAAAAGACTGACGTCGAAATTTAATAAGTTTCTACCATGACGGCTCATCAGGGTCTTGAGCCCCTAATTGTTTTACGAAAATGTGTACCATACTTGACCTAAAAGATATGGACTATGAGTAAATAAGAGTGCGGATTGAATACCATTCAATGTATTCATAGCTTTCGCTTTCAAGCATTGTTTACGGATGGCTTCTTCCGAAAAAAACGATTAACCTTGGGTTTCGATCTTGTTAGAGTTCGTCAGTGGCGCATATGTTTGTTATAGCCAGGACTGGAACTGTGGTCTGTGAAGTGACTGTTGACAATTGAACCATCGACATCACGTTGGACACTACTGAATGTGAACGCTTCTGTAAATCTTTCTCCCTTCTTCTGACCATTAGCATATCGAGTTGTCTTGGTGGATTCAACTTTAGATGAAGACTTGGAGTATTCCTTAGTTGTCAGACATTCATGTAAATTCAAAACTTGATAGTTGCTAGGGCAGTTCCAGCAACACACTGTTGGGCTATCCGTATACAGAAAGCTTGGGACTTCCTGAAAAACCTTATGCATATAAGTTTAGTAGACTGGAAGCAATTTTACCCCACAATGTACAGTTGTTATTCGGACAGCGAGATGATTTGTGACAGTTAACTATAGCACATTAAGCACGCCACAGGAAATAGTCTTCAGCTAAACCAACTTACAACGTGTGGATCTAATTATCTTTTCTGCGGAAACTTCGATAGCGGTGATGGCATTCATTTGTCTGGTGAGGCACTCGGCACATTCGCCGTCACATCGCAGCAGTTTAGTTCTTGTGCGACAAATCTCTTGCTACAGGTAAAAGACTGATCAGATTCGGATTGTATTAGTGTCGCTGTCTGCCACCTTAGCTTTTTCTGTCCCGATGTGTACATCAGTTTTCATGGCGCTAGAGCGGCTTGGAATAGCGCACATATATTGTGACTGTTGTTTCATGAGCTTGATTTTTTAAAATTTTGTTTATCGAAAGAATTCATCACCTTTCGTACTTACACTTAAAGTGTGTTTATTAATGCGTGTCCAGCTGCCTCGAGCTACTTTGGACGTATCTTCTTCTTCATGTACAAATAATACCACGAGTTACGTCGGGATAGGATGCCAAGATTATGGGGCTCTTCGTGAACGCCATGGGCGTCGTCTCCTTAATGAGCGCGATTCTTCTGGTGCTTAACGTCCATCTTACACCATACTCAACTCTGTGCCTGATAAAATCTGTTATCTCTTCTGAAAGACATTGAGGTCAACATTTTTATGTGGTACTGTTGTGATATGTTTGAGATTGTAAACTTTGGTGTATACATCATACTATACTGCCTATAAGAGTTGTTTGCCTCATTAAAACTCATCAGATGTAACAGTTCGGTTCATTCTATTAAATGGTGTGTGTATAAGTCGGTGTTTTTGGGAAATGGATACAACGAACCTAAATGGAAGTTGCTGGTCCAATCAGGTGCTTTTGTGTTGTACACGTCTAGATAACGGGCCGTACGCTTTTCTTATCAGCATGTCCGCCCGTTATCAATACCATGTGTGATCTCCGTTGTTCTACCTACTGAGAATTATGTTCTGCTGCTCGTTGTTCGTAAAGTACTTTGTGCTGTTCTGTAGAGTTTCTCGTACAGCTTTCCCTTTAGTCGATCACTGCCTCCAGTGAGCTCCGTTTATTTACCTTATGTTGCATATAATGGTTTGTATTCCACACGCACACACTCTCCGTGTCCCTCTCTATCATGATCCGCACAACAGATTTTATACTACCTCATTGTCTATGGCTGTGTCAAACCTGATGAGAAGCACCTGGACAGCTATCGATACATGCACAAAAAGAAGCTGTTCGCACAAATTTTCTGGGACCGGTTTCATGCACGGTTAGTGTATCGTCAATTTATCTTCCCTTTTTGATGTAAGATTTTTAAATATCCTTGGTGATGCATGTATCACAATGCCACGATATTTGTACGTTCAAATGGTTATGACTATCGACAGTTTAATTTTATTCATACTAGGATCATGTTTTCCTATTATTTTTGCCGATTTCATGAAGAAGACAGAATGACGAACACGTCATCAAGGTGCCATCCTCTTAATGCTTACCCACAAGTTAAATTTTTAATGGGATAGATTTTAGACGATCTGCCACTTGTGGTTAGTAAGTAAGGGCCAGCATAGATTTTTCCGTGGTGGGGGTAGGCTAAGAACACGAACAGACTTTTTGTGCACAACTTTGGCTTACGCACCCTGATCGCAGTGATTTCGAGTGTTGCGTGACAGCGGCGCGGAATTAATTCGATTCGTTGAGCGACTCTTTACAAACGTTCCTGGGTTTATTGTGCCACTGCGTTGTTCATTTTCGGCAGATGAGTGACAACCACGCTCGCTGTCGATTTTCTAACTAGACCGAGTGACTCACAATTTTGTAACGTTGCCTCATCCGAGCCCAATACATTTCTGTGCACAGCAGCAGACAAACGGGTATGTGTTGAGCATCGACAGTCACGTCATCCTTCAGGAATATCTTCTGTGATTCGCCTCTAGCGTCGACGGCTTATGTGGCCGAATGATATCTGGTGAGCAAAGGTTTATTGACTGAGCGAACTGCTGGGGTTAACCGTATAGTCTGAGAGAGCGTTGCCACGTCATGTTGCCTGTGTTATTTAACTTGTTCGGAGGTAATGTTGTGTACGAAATCGAGGGCTTCATCTTGTTTCACTGAAACTAAGCTTTTGTGAATGGTGCTGTGAATCTAACTAATTGAGTATAGTCATCACGGAAATTAGTTTAAGTGATTCACTTTATCCGACATCTTTTCAGTGACTACACGTAGGTCACACAGTTCAGTTTTTAGCGAATAATGCAGACAGTATGGTCATCTTTTCTGCAGCCTTGTGTTACTTCTATTCTGTCACCGTCATCATCAATAGCGTTTCATCAGTGGCTGTTTGTGTTATATCATTCAATCGTCAGAAGATAACCAACTTGAAAGACAGAAATGGAGACCTGCGACTTTGTTCATGACCACTCATATCTGAACTCAGCCTGTGGGTATCAAGGTGTTCACACCTTGCGAGCAAACAATTGAGCCTTACGATCTTCATTGCTCCGTTTCATTAACTTTCCGTAGTTTACAGCCAAGTGAACACAGCATTCACTTCACAGGACTCGATTATCCGCCATTTCTGTCAATGCATCCAGCCACAGGTTGTGTGACTGACGGTTGCTCTGTCCACCCAGTGAAGCACATTAATTCTACGGTGTATTCGTAGACAGTGAACTGAGGCGTAGTGAGTTCGCAGAACAACTGGTTCGGCAGACATGAGGGTCCCTTACTGGCGTTCTTCGTTAGTCTGGTCTCACTGTCAACGTGTTCGAATCGTTTACGGTTAATTTAATGAAGATTGCGCATCTAGTTCGGCACACGAACTTGATGTCATTCATTCTATATGCTACATGTCTTGTTGCACTTTCCGATATCGATTGCCAACAATTTCAAAAACCGTGTGGTTATTATCGCTGTCTTGTACTTTTCGTGATTATCGTTGCGAGTTGATCTCCTGTTACGTGATTGTTCGCCATTTTCTCTCCATCTTTAAGCTTTGAAGTTCGCTATTCGGTTGACCTCTCTCTGCTCCAACACCGTGAAAATTCATTTGGGAAGCCTTGTGTATTCACTGTGGATTATCGCCACGTACCGATTCGTTTTCTTTGTTATGTACTCTTCCCCAACCTGTTCTATATGATACAAATATGTTAACTCAGAGTTAAGCTATTATTAACTTTCCAGCCTTTACACTGCTAAAACTTTGGAACCATGCAAGCTTTATATGGGCTGAATCCTCGTGGACGTCAACACGTTGATGATTCACCAGACTGTAACGAAGAAGAGAACAAGCTGTAACTCAGAAGCAGAAGAAAGAGGGGCTATAGTGTAGCGAAAAGGCGTCCAATAAAGCACAATCTTTATTGTCCAACACGCTAGTTCACATGCTGCGCGCGCGATCGCGTTTATGAGTCAGAATTCTAGACCACAACACCCCGCGGTTTCCGCTCACGCGTCGTGTGCACTTCTGCGTCGTTTATGCGGGTGATCAGTGCCTTCTATCCGGAGGTTTTCCGCTTGCCAATCTTCGTCCGATTTCGTTGAGCGATGGCTCATCCGGTCGCTCGTGTTGTCCTCCATCTATCCACTGTAAGCTTTGACTGTCCTCCACGACCGTGTTGAGACATTCCCCCGAGTGTTGGAATAATTGAGCCTTCGATTTGGTTGTCCATCCTATTTTGCGTGCCATGTCTCGCCCGATCGAACGATGACTCATTCGATTGCCCTGTTGTCTGCCATCCGATCGTTGAGGGTTTGTGGACGTGCCCCCTCCGCGCTGAGGCATTCCGGCGAGTGTTTGAATACTCGCCCCTCCGGCCACAATAAGACCTTGTTGTTAAAATCTACTACGCTTAAACTGGTACACCGAACGCCAAGGCACCTGCAGTTTGAGGAGAAAACTGAGTTGAGTGAAAGTATAGCTTATTACTGCCATGTTGCTCAAACCCAGGCAAACGGCCGAGGTAACCTATTTTCTCACCTACCACAACCGTCGTTACTATTGAGTTATCTTGATGTGTCTGTCTGGAACCACTTTACACTCATTGGCTAATCGAACTGATCTATGTGACTTGCGTTACCAAGCCTCGGCGTTGTCTTTCTATGAACGTATTCGCAAATGTCCTACTTCACTAGTGCCAGATCATCAACAGTTCAGTCATCAACGTTTGGGTTTAGCTGTGTTCATCGGATGGAGTCGGGACGCGATTAGTTTGTAACGATGCGTAAACCTACTTGGTTGGACTGTGTACTGAAGGTGTCAACCACGCTATGCGCTGTTTGCGTATGCTGTTGCCGGGTGGCTCGAAACTAGAGATGGACAGACAATGAATTGCCGGCTCAAATCCTGTGAATCATCTACTCTATGACTGGAAACGATAATAGAGATGGTAACTAATTCTGTTCAGTGGCCTGTTTTTTACTACGCGTTTCTTCAAATGGCTAACCCTTGACTGGTTTAGTTTGAGAAATTTATGAAACGGAGCAACGAAATCGGTTCGAAGGTGTTTTTGCAGACACTGTTTTATGTTAACTCGTAGCTTACTTGTGTGCCTTGTAATTCTCGTTGTTGAATGTTCGAGTTCTGATATGTGACCCATCATGAATTATGTTTAATCTCTTTTCCTATTCTGCTTCTAAGTCGGACATTTCTCGTGACTAGCATGTTGTTTGAAGTCAGTGAATTTAATCTGACAGGACTTGTTTATACTGTGTAAAAATACCGTACAGTTGATAACTCAGAATAGTTGAAATATGTAGCGTACGTTTTTTGACTATATTATACCATGTCGTGTCGTACGCTGTTTGCCTTATCAACTAATCGGTCGTATTTCTTGTTATCGGGCTAACCATGATTTTGAAAATGTGGAACAACTCTGTTTGTTCTATTTCGTTCTGCTAATCTCCGTATCTCTTTCTATTATAGATGGCACATACTCATCTGGGTGATGTTCGGTATCGTGGCAAGTGGAGTGGTCTTGTGTTTGGCTGCAATTGCTTGGTCCAGTTATCTTTTTCACAGTCTCATGCTCATTGTACAACTTTTGATGATTTGTTGGAACGGAGCCTGTTATTATATCGATTACTACCCGGTCGAATTGCAACGTCGTTTCACTTCACAGGTTACGGAAGCCAATAATTGTTATGAGAAATCTCATAATGAAAAAGCTGTCGATCCCAACGGATATAATTCAGATCCACCAGGTAGTCTTCTTTCTCGACTGTTGCCGACGGAAACAGATTCACTTAATGACAGAACAGAGGATGGGCGCGTCCGGCGTGTTTCGGTCTGTCTGCCTGCTAATACAGTAATGATGATAGAGCCTGCTGACGGTAATCTCGTAGTCTAACTCGTCTGTATCCTTTTCCTCTTTTTAGTCGCTAACCGGGTCAGGTTGTGATTGGACCGTTATCTTTTCTCAGCATTCCAATTCCCGATGTTCTTGTATCCGGGCGTTGACAACTACTCTCAGGAACTGCTTTTATTTACATACTTATCTTGGTCAGTACTGTTATTCTTATTACTCTCAACAATTGGTGTGTTTACACCTGTTCGTTGTGGTTGCACAGATTTATCCATATGTTCTCCCCGACTGTACGTTACCTTTTACTCTGTTTTATTCATTTTAGCAGTCCGTCAAATATATTCCCCCCCTGCCTTGTATTTCCTGTTGTGTTACACGTGATTCTACTGATGAATGATTTCATTCGATTTTTTCTCTCGCATTTATCCGCTCAATATTCACGTGATTATGCAATACGAGCAGTGTTGGTGGACCGTGAAATGGGCACGGTACAGATTTGTCGTGCTTTCAACTTCTTTGGGTCTGCGTTATTGCGTTTATCACGAGGGCTATATAAACTGAGTCTTGCATTCCAGACACATCCACGCCACACAGGCCAATGGTGAACAGTCCGCTCATAATGCTGTATCGCTGATCACCTAGTGGTGTTCGGATTTTAAGTCGAGATTTCATCAGTTTTAATCTATATTAACGTTGTAATTGCATAACTCACATCCTCTATGTAAGGATGGCTGGAGTTGAAAAATGTGTCCTCAGTCGAAGAACAAATTGATTGTATTAGACCTCCGGTACGGTATCAAACGCGTTTCGATGCCATTTTTACTCCCCACATTGATGTCATCTTATGTATATCTGTTGGTTCATTTTGGGCTAGACTTTGTTGTGAAACAACCGGATCCCGAACTTCTAATCGTTTGGCTCACGTCCGGTTTTGCTGCCACTGAATTACTGGGTGGTCTGCTTCTATGCCTTCGGTCGCACACCTCCGGTTTCCAGCTACTTTGGAACAGCGAAAGTTTGGTTTTCTTCCGTAGCGTTGGTAAAAGTCTGTTTCCCCAAAAAATGATTTATTTTTCGAGATATCATCGAAAAATTAATTGCGATTTTGAATTTTACTTCTTCGCGCCAAAACTCAATTTTGGCGCACGTTTCTCCGGCATCTGTGATTGGCCCATCCCACTTAATGCACCAATTCAGATGGGATTCTTCAGGGCCGTTCAAAGACTACATATACGCAGACGCTGGTCTGCTATGTTACCTTTGGTTTGAGAGCAAATATCATCTCGGCTAAAGGTCACGGTCTTCTGTGTTATTCTGGGGTTTCCGGGTATTGCTAAGCTCTGTTCTACGTTCCGTGATTTGTATAGTCGTGCGCTAGACATTTCTGATTATCGTTGACCAGCGTGTAATAACATTTGGCGAAGATATTTTTGCTTTGTCTTCGTTCTCTCTCTTGGACTATGTCTGCTGACCCAGATCTCAAGCAGGTGATGCAGTCGCAGATCCGTCTGATGGAGATGTTAGTCACCCGCTTTCCCGCGCCTGGGTCGTCCATTTCTATCGATCCGCCGTCCGTGGATCACTTGGCCAGAAATGTCTCCGACTTCCTGTATGACCCCCAAGCTGGTGTCTCTTTCGAGGCTTGGTACAAGCGATACGAAGACACATTCACTGTTGAACTGACATCCAGAGATGACGAGACGAAGGTTCGTCTACTACTGCGGAAACTGGGCCCAGCGGAACACGTCTGCTATACCAACCACATCTTGCCCGCTGAACCACGAACCCTGACTATCGTGGACACGGTCCAGAAACTGACGAAGATCTTCTGGGATACTTCATCCCTATTCAACTCACGGTTCCAGTGCCTCCAACTGGTCAAACGAGACGTAGACGATTTTGTCACCTATGCTGGTTTCGTCAACCGTGAGTGCGGACGGTTCAAGCTTGGTTCGCTCACAGAGGACCATTTCCGCTGCCCGGTTTTCATTTGCGGTCTGTAATCACCAAGCTATACTGACCTCCGTACCAGGCTCGGCTAAAATCGACTAGGAGCCAAACATCAAGCTGAAGTAAATCGTGGACGAATGCGAGCGGTTGGTGAACCTCAAGCACGACTCTGCCATGATCCTGACTGGGTGCCCTGCTCAATTCAGGCCGTTTCCAGCTTCCAGCGGAAATCTCCTACGCGGTCCATCAAACCCAGTCCCGTTGATATCAAGAAGCCGCTTTCCGCTTGCCCTTACTGTGGTGCATGGCATTTTCACAGATTCTGCCGCTTTCGACAGCATCTCTGCCAGCTCTAGCAATCCATAAGCAGCCCTCCTGTCCACCAATCATCGGTACGGTTGACTGGAAGACTGCACTACTCAGTGTCATTACGCGGCACCACCATCGAAGGGACTTGTTACGTCTCTAACTCTGGTCTCTATCTTCCCTGGATGGACTGGCTCGAACCGCTTGGTCTCCTTGATGTCTCATTCCGAGCCATCTGCAACCAGGTGTGGTCTCCTGCTGCACCTCAGAAGATGTCCGGCGACATCATTCGCCAGTTCGATCCCATGTTCCAGGATGGCCTGGGCCTCTGCTCCTGTACCCAGGCCACGCTGCAGCTCCGCCCTGGCAGCCAACCGGTCTTTCGTCCCAAATGGCCGATTCCTTACACAGCCCTGCCGCTCGTAGACCAGGAACTCAAACAACTGGAACAACTTTGCGTCTTGGTACCGGTCTCCTACTCCGCGTGGGCCGCCTCCATCGCCGTGGTGAAGAGGTTTAACGGGTCCATCCGGATCTGTGGTGACTTCTCAACTTGTCTCAATGCCGCGTTGGAACAAAACTACTATCCGCCTCCAGTGCCTGAGGACATATTCACTATGCTCAACGGTGGCACCTACTTTGCCAAATTGGACTTGACGGAGGCATACCTCCAACTCCAGGTTGCACCAGAATCTCGTGAACTACTGACAATCAACACTCATCGAGACCTCTTGCAGTATACCAGACTTCCGTTTGGTATAAAAGCCACGCCCGCAATTTTCCAACAAGTAATCGACGTCCTGATTACTGGCCTACCGGTTACTGCCGCCTACCTCGACGACGTTATCATAATGGGCCGAACAACCGATGAACTCCGGGACGGAATCGCAGCGGTTCTCCAACGCGTCCAGGAGTACGGACTCCGGTTGCGCACAGACAAGTGCCAAATTTTCTTGCGGTCCATCAAATACCTTGTCTACATTTTTGATGCCGCTGGTCGCCACCCAGATTTCGAGAACATTCGCGCCATTCCACAGATGCGGGCGCTCAAAGATGTCCACATTCTTCGGTCCTTCCTTGGTCTCATCAGCTACTTCAGTGCTTTCCTCCCAACGCTACACGATGTTAGAGCCCCGCTCAGTCATCTGTTACAGAAGGATAACGCATTGTGCTGGTCCCCCTATTGTGAGAGCTCATTCGCCCGACTGAAGACAATGCTCAGCTCCCACCTGCTGCTGACGCACTACGATCCAACTCTGCCAGTTGTGGTCGCAGCCGATGCCTCGAACTATGGTGTTGGAGCAGTCGTCTCGCACATCTTCTCGGATAGCTCCGAGAAGGCAAATGCTCACGTCTCTCGTACGCTCAATTCCGTGGAGTAGAATTACGGTCAGATCGAAAAAGAGGGCCTCGCGGTTAAGAAGTTCCACAAACTTCTATACGGTCGGCATTTTCCCCTGCTAACCGACCATAAGCCGCTACTGTCAATTTTTGGATCGAAGAAGGGCATTCCAGTTTATTCCGCCAATCGACTGCAGCGATGGTGCACAATTTTGCTTGGCTATGACTTTGACATCCATTACCGCCGCACTGACGAGTTCGATCAAGCAGACGGCCTATCGCGCCTCATCGGCAATCAGCACTTGCCCGAAGAAGACACCGTCATCGCTAATTTGACAATGGGGACGACGTTCGCCGCCAGCTCTTAGATGCCATTTGTGGAATTCCGGTGACTGCCGTCGACATCCGGCTCGCCACAGCCAAGTGGCCCACGATCCCTCCTGCTGGTGAAATCAGTCAATTCTACCGTCGACGTGACTCGATGACAGTAGTGGATTCCTACATTATGTTTGCTGATCGCGTGGTCATTCCAGCCGCTCTCCGCCTTCAGGTGCTGCGACAGTTCCACTCTGGTCATCCCGGCACCAGCAGGATGAAGGCAATCGCTCGCGGTTACGCCTTTTGGCCCGGCATGGACGGGCATATCGAGGACCTAGTAAAACAGTGCTCAAAGTGTCAACAGGCTGCCAAACTATCTATCAGGCGGGATCCCATACCTTGGCAAGCACCCAAGGATCTGTGGTCACGCCTCCACCTGGACTTCGCTGGTCCGATCGACGGAGTGTCCTACCTCGATGCGTATTCCAAGTGGCCTGAGATAGCCGTATTTTCTCCGGCGACATCCTTCAATGTGATCGCGGCCCTGCGTCGCACTTTCAGTCAGCATGGATTTCCCGGCATTCTGGTGTCGGACAATGGGACGCAATTCACTTCCTCACACTTCGAGGATTTCTGCCGCCGGTCGCTCATCCAACACTTGTTCTCTGCCTTATCACCCACAGTCCAACGGACGAGCGGAACGCTTCGTTGACACTTTCAAACGGGCGTTGCTCAAATCTCGTTGGGAGGGAACCACAGACGATGTGTTACAGGATTTTCTGTTCGTCTACCGCTCAATCCTGCAACTTCCGACGGCCGATCACCAGTCGAAGCTCTTGTGGACCGTAAGCTTCGCACAGTCCATCAGGCCCTCATTCCGACGCATGAGCCAACACAGGTGCCCGGCCCAAACGTCAACGACGGTTTCGCTATCGGAGAAGCCGTTTACGCTCGTGACTATCGACCGGGTCACAACAACTGGACAGACGCAACTGTGAGTGCTTGTCACAGAAAGGTGCTATATGATGTTTCCGTCAGTGGCACCATATGGAAACGTCACCACAACCAGTTGCGCCCTCGGCACACAAACTCAACAACAACAACAGACGACCAGCAACTGCTTCCGCTGAATGTCTTGTTGGACACGTTCGCAATTCCGGATGCAGCTACTTCCACCGTTCCGTTGTCTCATGCCGAAACCACCATCAGCCTCCCTCCCAGACGTTGGACAGACCGTAATAGACGTCCACATCGTCCTGTGCACCTGGACCCTCGAGCCAAGTGCTATGGGTGACTGTCA
>JTDE01005646.1:28277-45337 GCA_014338405.1 Paragonimus skrjabini miyazakii
TCCCTACGAATGCGTTCACTGCCACACTCAGTCAATCAGACATGTACCAGCACCTGAGTAAGGGTGTGTTTCACTCCCTTGGGTGCTGTTGGACAGTGATAAATCAGATAGATTCTTTTTCAGTGACATCTATTCAGCTGACCGTGAGACGTATCATCGTCACTGTTACACACCCTTGCATCGGTAGTCTCACATCAGTGAAAACCTGTCGTCTGATAGTCAGCTTTCGCAATGTGGCTAACTGGATAGCAATGTTACTGTATAACGTACAGCGTTACTAATGATTTGTGTGGCACGAGTCAAACACGCGGAAATTGAACTACAGCTGTCGACGCCAGAGAATCCTTAAGTGAGAAACGACTATTAGAAATGTGTGTATACACTGTGCGTGACGTGTTAAAGAAGTGGGGACAGTGCAGTGCTGGAAATAGATATAGTTGCACATTAACCGTGCAGGATAATAGTTGGGTCTGTGAATGTACATTTTCATAGATATATTGGACTTTCATCACAAATGATCGCAGTTGACGCATTCCCATAAGATTTCCAGTCAGCTAGTTTTGAAAAGAAGCACTATATTCGACTTTCGTTCCCGTTTTTGCCCATCATTTTTATATGCATTGCAATGGACCTCCAGAAATAAACAAACTTTTACTTCCACAACACAACGGTTCAAATCTCTATCCAGCGTGACAATGGCAAGGAAACAGTATCAAGCGGAAACGAGGAAAAAAGTTTTGCTTATGTTAAGATTTCATAGAAACTGTTGTGACCACGGTCTTGTCACCGACCGCGACATGCTGCCTTATCGGATAACGTTTATTATCAGCGCTGTTAGTGGTCTGGAAGCAGAATACCCGTGAAGCAACACTTGCAAACTGTGCCTCGTTGCTATTTGGTCAAATGATAAACATTTTGTAACAACTGGTCAGCGAATGGCCGTGCTACTTTGCTGTCACTCCACTTGATACAAACTAATCAGCTCAGATTGGAAGTGAGGATCAAACGCTTTGGATAAGCTAACATCTTTGCTGCAAATAGCCAACTCTCCAGACCGTAAACCAGTGTAATCATTAAGGTGGTTTCATGTGACCTTCGACTGCTGAGTTTTCATTACTTTGACATCACACTGAGGTACGTTTCAACGAAGTTCACTACAAACCAAGAAACATAAGTTTAAACATGGCGCGGGATAATTAACTATACAATACGATATGCAAACAATCCCTAATTCACGAACCTAGCCACAGAATCTTCCAAGTCTTCCTTTGTATATGAATCAACAATTCGACTCCACCCAAGTCCACAGTCTGAAAAACGTTGTCCTTCACGGTGGAATCCAGAATTTGCAAACCAGAACGAAATGAGTCGCAGTTCATGCCGTCGTATCAGCAACACTCACCCTTGGTAACCCGAGACACATAAGTCCTTCAATGGTTCCAGAGCGCCACATTCTTTTGGAAAACTTCTCTATTAAAACTAACATTTATTCACAAAAAAAGATAAGTTGCTATTAGCTTTCAGCTTATTTCGATAAAGCGTTCATCTTCACACCTTAGATTGTACTCAATGCTCCATCAAGGCCATCCAATAAGCACATTTCCGTCAGAATTTCCTTTACACACTTCATTCATAAGCGTGCGTTTGACGCACTTGATACACATCATACTGTCAACCTGGCCTCCTCTTTCCGTCCAACTTACCGCTGAAACGATCGGAATTCGACTAAATAATCCACTCTTGGGCGCAAAGAAGCGCTTTGTTCAGGCGTTGAGGTTGCCGTGGTCAACCACCCACACCACGACCGATCAAAGTGCCATGGTTGCAGTCGCTTCATAATTGTGACGTAATCGTATCAAAACATTGTCTTCTTGTGTGCCTATGACCTACCTGACCTCACATAAATTTGGTATTTGCTTTTGTTCGCTTGACCTTGGCAATGCTGTTTCATATAATTGTTACGTAATTGGCTTGAATACTAATGACCAAAAACGATCGTGTTTGCTACAACATTTGTCTAATGAGAAACTCCATGTTCAACTGTGGAAGAATTAGTCGTTTTCAGAATTTTGAACAAAACAGTTAGAACTCAAAAACTGGTATTGATTCATCAATGTCAAATTTACAGCAGGATAGGTCAGTAAGTCCAAGAAAGGATCAGTTGCTTATGAACACCGTGAGCTGGCTTGAGGTGGCTGATTGCGACCGCTTTAGCATGCAGCAGTAACCTTGGTCTAGAATGACGTAACAGGATTCTGAATGCACAAGCTGGATTGCTAGTTTGTCCAGTTGTCAGAACGTGTCTAGCGACTAACGAAACTGGCGGTTTACGTGTTTTGGCAACATTACAGTTCTCCAATAACAAGGAATTTTGCACCCATTTGAGAAAGTTTACCTTTACTTTGGAAACCATGCACCTTTTGGATCTGCCAATGTAATTTTGTCCGCAGTTAATTGCAAACTGGTGACCATAATGTGAGGTAGCACCGATGGGTTAGTCTCGTTTGATTAGAGGCATCGATAGCTTATGGATCCAATAGACTACAGAGCTCAGCTGCATTAAGTGTTCGGATAGGTGAATTTGTCAATCGCTGTTTTGTTTGCTATAGTTTTATGTAAAATCTCTACTCTTCTACTACGACCACATATTCGGATGGTGCTCTTTGTCTACTACGCCTTTCTATGAACTTTTCGTGGGTAAGCCTATGACTGTAAGATAGAGCCAATCAAGTTTAATGTCCCAGCAACACTGTCATGAGTACAGATTCGTCTTGTTTGTGTGAACAGCGCATGTAAATGTCTTGCACTCTTTCGACTGACGGAGATAGGCCAGGTGGGCAGTTTTGTGCAAGAATTGTAAACATCGCTCAGCATGCGAACCTGAGCAGTGCTTTTAAATGTGTAACTGCAGATTCTTCTATCATTCGACACTTGTTAGATAGAGGACACATAGTCCAATTATCATAGATAGTTTGCTCCGGTAAACAAAAACAATATAAATGTTGCCTTAGTTCTAGTACCGATTTGGTCAGATTGTTTATCGTCAGTGACCGAAACTGAAGTAAATGGACGGTATTTCTGACGGCCGGTTGAAAGTCATTTGGAAATCACCACTTTTTCACCAAGAGAAAATTGATGCAACCACTGAAACAATATCAACCAAGTTTCTGCTGAATTGACTCCCTACAGGCACCAGTAGTGCAATACTCCATTTGCCATGCAGAAACGGGTTCACATATTGTTAAAGCTGAACACAAAAGCACGCGTACAGTGCCGATTTACTCATGTTAGATAATCACAACAAGCTACTGTTTAAAGTGACCTTGATAGTTGTTCAATACGGTGATTGGTCAAGCGAGTGAATTTGGAATCTGAATACGTTCATTGTCGTTCGCGTGGTACATACATAATACGAGGTTAACGAATCCTCCTCATGATAAAATACATTCACATGTAGTTGCAAGCACCTTCATAAGTGATTTCTAATGTTATTGCACGCACAATCAGACAGGAGAAGCTAACACGTTTAACCATTCCTGATGTCATTGATCTTACAGCAGTTGTGATTACGGAATGGTAACTGAAAAGGAAATGCCAATTCTGAGGTTTGAGTCAGTTCACATCACAGAAACGTGGTATACCACCCTGAGGTCTTTTAAAGTCCGATAGACACTGTTTACAGATAATTCGACTAATTCAACATTTTCAATCGTTTGTTTCATTCGAAATAAACAGTCATCTACAAGTAGTTTTTTTGTGTGCTATATTCAGGTTATCTTCATGGGCGTGGTGTTAAACAGCATCCGTGAGCGTTTATCCATACTAATTATTATCCAATAAAAGTGTGTTGATTCTAAGATAAGGTCAGCGTTGTTGGTTTGAGTCGGAAAAAAAGTGGCCGAATTTGATTCAGAAAATTATTCCAACATAATGGAGCTACTTATGTAATTTGTCACTGAATGGAGAGCATAAAGCAAATATAAGGGATTAGTTCTGATAAAACTGAATGTGCTGGAAAATGGCGAATCTTTTTGGTCATTTCAACAAAACACTACGCTGTAAGATTAGTGGAATATGGTAGTCGTATGCGCCGCCAATCGGGAGGAAATAATTATTTTACAAAGTAATTGCAGGATTTGTGTGATGTTAGTGAACTGTGACCATACTGTGTGTAAAGGGATTAGATTGGACAAACGCATCGATACGAAATCAGCCAGTGATTCGCCGAAGGTCGCGGCCAATCGTTGTCGACAACACGAGAAGATTGATATGCCAACGTGGGGACCAATCAGGATGGCACGCTGCTCAAACAGCAGACTTTCTTATAACGAGCATCGGAGTGAAACAAGGTTTTCAAGTGCGTCAAGCGTTAAAACAAACGAGCTACAAGCGGAGGTTGAGCCGTCCAATGAGAAACTTAAAGCGTCATCACCAATTGTAATTCTTCATTTTGCTGATGCGTCTTGTCTACAAAATAACCAATAAAAGCTCAGTGAACTGAGATTTGCTTTGTTTCACGAAGACTGACTTTTATATTCGTTCTGGAAGGTTGTGATAATTTGAGACTACGCGTAAATTTGACGATAGCGACTTCATTATAGTCATAGGTGAGTACATTTTCGTACATGTTATTTGTTTGTTTGCTCATAGTCTGTTGTTTACGTAAACACATACAGATACTTGAAACGGTGAGTCCCTTTTACCCATTTGAATAGAATAGCCAGTAAACACAAATTACGATATGAATTCATTTCGCACAATCTCGTCGATCGTAAAGGTGTTGCTAGCATGAAAACAAAACCAAACAAGACTTAAATGAAACGGTCACGACTACAAATCGGACTTGGCTGTTATTGGTACACACGGTCAAACCCACGGTAAACAATGGTTGATAGTCAGTTGTTTTTCCGAGCATAGGACCGGCTGTTGACAGCTGATCAACAAAGCTTTAATATACTTGAGAAGTTGTGAGTTGTGAGCGTTGATCAAGATCTGAAACAAAGACTTGATGTTGGCACTGTGACCTGTAGTCGATAAGTGCCTTGCAATGGATGAGGCGGCGTTTCGTCCTAGCTGAGTGTTACACATTGGTAGGTTAGACGGTGCAACTCTCAACCAATTTGGATGTACTCCTTGGCCCTGGTTTCAAGCATCCTTTCTGTTCTACCAATGTATGTTTCCGCAACTGCAGGAAAATTGATAGATACAATGGTTGGTAGAGAACATTTACGACATTTACAGCGTTTACGAATGACGAGAGTGTGCGGAATGAATTCATATTGTAATTTGTCTATTCAGACTATTTTATTCAAACATGTAGATACACCCGGTGTCCTAAACTTGTCCATCAAGTGAAATTTGACGTTGTTTCAAGAAAACGCATTGAAACACTACAGAAGTTTATTAATGTAGCCAACTAGGTTTCATATCCACGGCCGTCTGTATTTCAACGGCGTATACACTACTTATCTGAAGTGAATGAAGCAAGATGTCTATTTCTGGTTGTTTGTCCTAGTGCAACGAGGAACTTTTTGTTCAGATTGAGCCATTTTCTTTCCAACACAACGACAGGCAACTTTTGCATCAAATTATTTTCAGAATAATCCACAAGTTGTCAGAACTTAAGAACTCCCAGATACAACTTTCGCTACCTACTACGTTTCATTACTGTGTGTAAAATCAGCGTACAGTGGTTTTTATGGAGCAGAGGAATAAAATTTGATAAGCAAAATTTCACTGAAACTCCCTGACTGTGCATTCTTCACAGAATGTTCACAGACGTTTCGTTGACTGTTGAAGGATTTCATGATGAACAACTGTCACCAGTTGTTGTGTAACCATATCAGTAAACATTAAACTAGATGAAACGCCCGAATATCTTATGAACAAAAAGAATTAGATTATCACAGTGATACTAGTAAATACAGATAACAGTGTGTGTACAGAATCAAAATTTGACGGTCAAAAGTGGTAGAATCTGTTCCACTGAGACAGTGCGAGGGCAGACTGGTGATAATATACACTCTGTTATGGGGATAGATGATGGCTAACTTCCCAGAGACACACATTAGGACAAAATGTTTGTTATCAACCAGTGTATAAGTGGATAGGTTTTATTGGGTGAATACAAATCACAATTCGATCAGAACCAATGTCAGACACATTCTATATGCAGATTCAGGCAAATTGCTCGTTACGACCAGTTTTGACAGTCGTTTTACTTTCAGCATAACCGTATTCAAAATTAATATCTGTTGACTGCCATTAATGAAACTGAGGAAGGTTTGTGGATACATGGAACAGATTGTCATTTTGAAAGAATTTACCGTGAAACGCTTTGTAGTTGGCTGATTATGGGATTTCTGATGCTTGCTATGTTTTGTCGAATTTAGTTGTAAATTTGTCATCTTTCACTATACGTGCTGTTTGCAATGTGTGCTGTTTGCAATGTACGAAGAGTGGTACCGTGAAATGCATAGGATATATAGTAAAGAAAAAACAAAGACTTCATTGCAATGGTTGGTTTTTGATCATTTGAGTATCCGATTGTGAGACTTCTTTAATCTTGGAGTTTGAGAGGAAGCAGATACTTCTAAGATAAGGAGTTACTGTCTGTCGTTGTGTTTCTGTTGTAAGACATTACAAGTTACAATGTCAATGCATGGCTTAGTTTAGTTTGTTAGCCAGGATGCTCAGATGATTTCCCATATTGTTTGGTTTGTCAGCAAACGACAAACTGAGTTTCATCTTCTACAAATAACTCAAACTAGTGATTTACTTTTTGTTTCTAGATATGCGCTCAAAATTGTTTCGGTATCATGCAAGGCTACTCATCGGCATATCAACTACCGTACTTGTGTTCTACACTTACTGGATTTGGATACATCCTGTTGATGTTCAGTTTCCACGTGTGCTTCTCCTGGATATGTTTATAGTGCGACCATTTTTCAACCAATGTCACATTAATTTACTTCCAAATCTTTCACAATTGAACTGGCCTGAGCCACAGGTATCCAGAAAACCGATTGGTCAGAGGATAAACGGGCAAATACGAGTCACGTCCCGCAGTTTTGAACCGAACATGAGCCGTGGCCAACGTGCTCTTTTTCAACACTTGTTGAAACTGTTTGCCGACCTCATGTTCTCAAATGGAATGGGAGACAGATTTTTTCTGATCAGTGGAACGCTTCTTGGTTCTTTTCGTCATCACGACATCATCCCATGGGATGATGACGTTGATGTGCTGGCCGACGTTCTTGTACGAGAAGAAATTCATCGACTAGTTCAGTCTTTCAGTCCTCGATATTTGCTCCACTCTACAGATACGAGAGATAAACTGTTCACCAGAATATTAGATTCAAACCTGGATACATTTGATGCGGAATTCAGCCGCATTACATCTTCATATCCATGGGGATGGCCTGCTTTAGATATTGGATATTATGCTACAAATGCAACACATATTCATGAACTCGCACTGTTCAATAGACAAACTACATATTGGCCCCGAAATCTAGTGTTTCCGCTGCTCTTCCGTCCGCTTGGTGTTCAATGGTATCCTACGCCATACTCTACCTTACGGTTTTTGCGCATTCGGGACAAGTTGGATGCAAACTGTCTCGTAACCGGTTGGAATCATGCTTTTAAATTTGGACGTTCATCGCTTTCGCAATCATGTCACAAGCTTGGTACGCGGTATGCATTTGTCGCGCGTAGAAAATCCAAAGATATGTTAGTCAGTTTAGATGAGTTATTGTGGTCTCCCGAAACGCAACTTGTTGTGGCTGAAGAGTTCCTTGAGGTTCGGTGGACAAACGGGTCAGGGAAAACAGTGTTTCATGTTCTTCAACTGCCGCTTCATATCTCCGATTTAACCATCGAAACGTATGACTACACGAAAAGACACTAGGCTTAATTCGGTTGCGAACACTTTTCTGAAATCGTGAACCCATTTATACATATCTTTTTAATAAAACCAAAAGTCTGCTTACTAAATGTAGTATATCGTTTTGTTTAAGTAAACAACTTTGTATTTTTTGAAAAATTTGCACCTAATATTTTTCTATTAGTTCCATATTTTTGGTGAACATTTTTCAGAGACTTACTTTTTCACTGTAAAGTAGGGGCCACGTGATCCAGTTAGTCAACAACAGCAGCAAACACGTTACGAAATATTTCGTGTACTCTATGTCATCCGGGTAACGATAACAGAAACGAAAACCTTCGAGTTTTATATGAGGCGAGTGGGTGCTAGGATGTCCAAGGCATAAAAAATGGTCGGCCATGTTGTCTTCCCCAACACTTTATATAAATTGCAGTGTTTTACGCTTATCGTCAAAAACCGTAGTCGAAGTATTGATGTCAAGTGATGTCTTTTTTCTAACTACGCAGAATGAATCTACTGCAGGTAAATTTCCACAGGCACGGAATGTCCAGTAAGCGAGTAATCTGAAACAAACCCGAAGTTCGATTCACTTCCCGGGACTTCTAACGGAATGGCCTAGTCTATACAGGTCGCCCTACCGACTAAGAAAGCAGTCCACTGTAACCACAGTCACTCACTGGAACGCATATGTGCGTTAATTTCACATCAAATCACCCAGCACATTCTTTCAAGTGTTTGATCACCGTGATCTAAAATCATTGACAGATGGGCGTAAATGAACATTTCATCGTTTGTATAACAGCGCAGTGCTTGGAACCAGCATGCACCATTGAACTGAAACGGATAGAATAAGAGAATTTAATTCCCTAACGAAACGTGTCCCCACACAAATTTGCTACCTCTTATGTCTAGAAAAAAGTAAGCTAAAAGCACAAATCCATAATATCTATTCCACAATATATCTTTTTGTATAAAATAAAATTCCACCTTAACAATGCGATAGTACTAGAGGGTAAGATGACCCAAATTCTAAATACCACTCGGAGGCGATTATATCTACGAAGTAAATCAGTTCCGCGGCTGTATTACAGAGTCAACACCTTCCTTATATGAAGAAAAAACGATATGAGGGCATTGAAATATAAAACATTAATTTACAGGGAATGCTTGAAGCGTTACTCTTACTGTTACTAGCACGAATTCATTTTTGCTATGCGCGATGACAATATACTTTACAAAACAGTCCCAGTGATTGTATAATATCACAAAATTGTGGACAAATTTTAACCTTTCCGCTGTTGGTCGACATCGATAGGACAGTTACTGTGCAAGGATATGCATTACTTGTAAGATTTACTAAGAGTGAAACTTGTGTCTGGTGCTTCTTCTCAGAAGGAGGTGATAAGAAACCCTGTGGAGCACCATAACCTGTTTACACCTCGCCAATGTGAGTAGGCACAGTCCACCTTGGACTGTCAAGTTACACTGCCTACGATCGTAAAAGAATGAAATGATTTGTCTAATGCTTCATAATACTCATCCCGAAACCAACAATTCACGACCGGCTGCATCCCTGTTTGCAGTCATCAGGTAGAGGTAATCTGAGTGGGTAATAGAACCGGCAGCCCAGGTCGCCTTCAAATTATAAGTCAATGTTCTTGTCCGCTCAGTCACTAGTTCTGTGAACATTCTTCGCTTGTTTTATAGCAACTTTTACAGCACCCATTGAGCCTTCTTCTTTTCTGTACTCATTTCTGCTAAATCTACATTGAACATTCTAAACAGTTGTCCAAATACCGAATGTCAACTAGCCATAATCGTCTTTATTTGGAAAATGTATATCTTATATATCATACTATTTTAAGTAGGCCATTAACCTGTATATTCCATTTCATTCCCAAAGTAATATCCTATCCTCCAACAGCTTACAGACACGACTATTTACATGCCCGTACTTGTGGCCATGGCTACACTGTTATCACTTGCATTTCTGGGTGTTGCACATCATAATACATGAAGTCGTACAATAAAAATTCACCCACAAGCATGTGGGTGTCTGGGAACTGAGCAGAGTGATAAGCACCGAATATGCACTCCCCGGAGAGTATAAATCGAGTTATACTGAACAGTGGATTCCAACTAGATATACACATGGTATGCATTATAACAGTTAACAGAAGCAATCATTTGAGACAACATTCTATTATTAATAACTGCATTGTCCAACGGATTTCGATAGATACTGTAGTTTTGTTCTAGTTTGTTTGCCAAGAGCCGGGTCCTCGGGTTAGGTACGAGTTTACAACAGACGCGTGAGAAGAAGTGTACACAATCAATTTACCTACTTAGTAAACAAAACGGAGTCAGCTCAAACCTGGCCACATATAGATCGGCAGTGCGTCCACTGCATGCGCAGCGGGATTACTGTTGTAAGCAATCTGATATATGCGTCGTACAAACGTTGTACAAATGCATTTCTGCTGAAGTCATCGTTCTGAATTTTGTTGTTCTCTTTTCTGGCAGCTAGTCTACAGTCCTGATCTTCGGCACCATGAAACTGTGTGTCATAAAGTGATGTCTGTAGGCGTCTGAGTTCGCAGGATAACTTTCAAAGACGCCATAAATTCTTGGATGTGTAATGATATCGCCCCTGACATCTTAGCCTCCCGCGAAGTGGGAGTTGTCTTACAAGTACCACCGCACTTGTTCACATCACGTCGCGAATGTAAATTTACCACAAACCACCAACATCAACGTTTGTGCGCTGGCTTATCTACCGAAGCTTTACTCGTGGTAATATATTGAATCCGCGTCAACTTCAGTGTTCCGGACGGCAGACTCTAGAGTTTTCTTCGTTATCGTTGAGACCGCCCCCCACCAGTCCAACCCTTGTTTGAATTTTTAAGATCGACCGAAGTTCTCGTGGACATCCGTCCTATTTGGTGGTTAGCGTGTGGTTATTTTAAGGGTCCTCATAAATCCGCATACTCGATGCCTTTACTTGTTTACATTGAAGTCTGCTTGTTTATGCGGTGAGTAAACTGTTGAATAAACCTGGCTTGCAGGTTCGCTGTCGTTTTATCACGACTCCCGAAACGCGTTAGCGTATAGTCAGGGAATTCTGGGCGAGCAAATCACACCACGAAGAACTGGCATCGCATCCTTGATGAGCTCGCTTCATAAATTATTTTCTAATGTTTTCAGAATTTTATTTCAACCAGTTTTATTTACTTGGTTCATTTTCTTATAGCTGCTTATTTATGTGTACATTTGTACATAACATTAAATGCTGTGTCCTAGTTCCTTTGTTATATAACCATTTGTATTCGTTAAAAATCTTGCGTATACATCCTAATCGTACAATCTAACATCCCAGTCTCTAAATCGAGGGTCGGCGACCTAGATACGAGGAAAAACGCCGTGAGTTTTGTGTCTCAGGTAACCCGGAGTACTGGTCAACACACCGTTAGCAGCAATTCCATTTAGTGTACACCACCAACTAGGCTGTTAAGCTCACACATTTGGCTGATGCACTGTCCATGACGTTAGCGTTCTACCTCAGGGAGCTATTCGTTACACCACAAGATAGCAACCCCTATAACACGCTGAAGAACGTATTCTCGAAATCCGTTGTCGTAGCAGAATAAAAGCAGGCACTTAGCGAGGATTTTACCTCACCTTGGTTGCTCCGCCCTTTGAGGTGAGTAAGGGAAAACCACGAGATCAACGACAAACACATGCCCCATCTTTGAATGAGGCGATTATCCGATGTCGCGCAAGCAATCGATTCTCCAGTTATTTTGACAAGTTTCTTGGGTGAGTTGTCAAGATCTTCGTTCTTCCTATGAGCATGCGCACCTTCGTTTCACATGATACCAGAGATAAAGTAAAGTGATTGGCGTCTTTGCGTAGATTACCGTGGATTGGACGGTGTCATTAGTTTAGACAGAGGCCCCGTGCCGTGTGTCCACAATATAACTGCCAATCTCGCAGGTGAAACGATCTTAAACAAAATCGATCTCGTCAGAGCGTACTACCATATATTGGTAGCGTAAGAGGATACATCCAAAACAGCTGTCACCATTTCTCCGGTATGGCCGAATTCCTGAGGAGGCATTTCGGTTTCCCTGCATCCACATAGGCATTTCAGCGCCTGTTTAATGAAGTCATTCGACGAATATCTTTCGTTTGTGAATACACAGATGACCCATTGATAAATAACTCCTTTCTGACAGACCATATCAATCACCTTTGTATGCTGTTTCGACGCCTAGTCTCACACAATTCCAGCGTCAACAGAGCTGCTTTCAAACTCGGTCATGCCACGCTGGATTTTTAAGCCACAACATCTCGGTAGGCTGGATTAAGCTGCTCGGATCTATGGTCCAGGACATCCGAATATGTTTGCTCCCCGACGCGATCCACAGGATCCCTCACTCTATCGGACCAGTAATGTATTATCGTTGGTTTATTTTCAACCGTGCAACGCTCATGGAGTCTCCGATTGATTTGCTTCATGTCAACGAACGTAACTTGCATCTAGTAACCAAATGCACTACAGCCCTCGCTGCCGTAAAGGAGGCGCTGACAGCCGCAGTCATGCTGCACTGTCAGTAGCTCGATGCACTTATCAGTAATGCCTTGGTTGCATGGATTGATGTAATGTAGCAAAATGCATCCTACAATAATTAATAAGTTAGATTTCTGCACAGCGTTGAGCGGTGCTGGACTGATAGGACATGGGGTTAACTTCTGTGGTAGTAGGTTGAAAGGAATTTGCACTAAAAAGGTTACGTCAATTCATATGATTGTTCGAAAAGTCAAATCTGAATTCGAGTGGATTGTAATATTCTGAAGCTGACAAACGTGGTATTGAGTGTGTAAGTGCACTAAGCTGATATACCCCGGTACAAACCGTAGGAACCATTAAGTGAAAGCAAAATACAAATAAACAAGAGATTCAAAGTATATTACACAAAAGTTATAATAGACCACGTGAAACGCTGCATGACACTGACACGCAATAATAGCTACAGGTAGAAAAGGCTAAGGATCCAGACGTTAAGTGCACGAGTAAGCTGTGTAAGCGTCATTTGCGTGCGTAAGCCGAAAAATCTTTGAACAAACAAACTCGATCGCATGCATCAAGCGGACGTCATGCAAATGTTCTAATGTAATAAAAACTAACATATTAGAGAATACTTGACACATCGTGCAGCAGGAGGGTTGGAACTATTTTCGGCTTATTACATAGGACAGGCTACGAGGGCAATGAAAACGTGACCATTCGATCTATATGAGGACCAGTCTTCTCTCATCATCCTTATACTTGTTTGGTTTGTGTTGCGTCAGCTGACAGCTAGCATCTTTTTATTGACAGTACGACTTGCAGGCGCCGCAGTGTGAGAGGATTAATATCAACGGTCCCTAGCATGCTCCTACTTGAGTATCTTTTCTTGCGGTGTTGAAGCAAGTGGAGAAAACCTTCAAAAAATTTCATACTGAAGTCTTTGGGTAGGGAACACACTGGTTACACAGGTCATATTCCAGTTTCCATACTTACCCAACCACGGACATTGACGACCGAAAAGACATGTGTGGCTGAGACGGACGAGTTCAAGCACGACGATGAACACAAGCTCAACTGGTGGAAGGCTGGAAATGAGGCAAATAATAGAACGCTTTTTTTGCATCTTCAAGAATTCTGCGATTTTATTTTGATGTTCCCTAAAACATTTTTCGACTGTTTTTTTGATTCAGAAAACGGTATATTCGTCGCTGATGTTGAAACAATATGAGATATACTAGTAGGTAGCTCTCTGTAAGAGGTTTAAGCCAGGACATCTAAATGCCTTAACGTGTTGTAATAAGTGTAGCTGCTGATGACAAAATAATGACCTCTGTTGATTGAGATTCACCGGGACAATTCTTTTCAGCGACCGATTGCAGCCTGAACACGAGGTGCACATTGAAGTGAGAAGGATCCCGAGTTCCGTCTGACTAGGCAGTCATCAGTTAACCAAAACTAACTGTAGCAATTTTTTGAAAGCCATGTGGATGAGAGAAGGAATTTTTCAATTTTTTTGTGAACTATTGAAACACATACTCCAGCACAAATACGTAGAATTTTTCGTGCATATTAGCTGTGTTGCAATGAAACAATCGGTTATACCTAAAAAAATAGCTCATTTTTGCAATTGTACTGAGAAAAATGTTTTGTCTTTTTTTCCGATGAAGTCATCATATTGACTTTCGTAGTCAATTTTGCGTTCTACAAATGCTTCCGTGGAAATTTTCATGGTGGAATACATCCTTCCATCTCGCAGAAACTCTCGAGTTTGCGTGGTTTGGGAGATATACATGAATTTGCAATTTCCAACCACATTGCGTTTACATTGCATTGCACACTAGATATGAAGGTGAATTCCAATGGAAGCTATGCGACCTCGTTTGTGGGTTAGTTATATATCTTAATTATATGTTCAGCCTGTTTCCCTATCAGTAGTTCACGTAGAAAACCGTCGATGAAATGTCATTCCTGAAAGCGATTGCACCTGGCGTTATCACATGGTTGTTTCAATCTACGGTCCATATAAGACAGTGTAAACGTAGGTAATATATTCCACTCTATCATTAACAGCTTGCGTACTGTCTAGTTGATCGCTTTCTGACTATGTTTGAGTGTAACTTGTTATTTATACGCAGCTCGGTTTTCACTTATCTCATGGTTAGTGACTCACTTTGATACCCGTTATTTCTCCGTCGTTAACATTGATGCTCACTTGTACCGTTTCAGCTACAACAATTCAATTTTCGTATCATGGATACTCACGATTCTGACGGTAAATATGTTAGATAGTGCAAAAGTGAAACACAGCAGACTTACGGCCTTCTTTCTATGCATTCTGATAATATTACAGATATTTTTCAGTTCATATTGAGTGACCGGAATATATAATCATGAACTTTTACAGAATTCCAACATGAACCACAATAATACAGGTTTTGTGAGTGTGTTTGAAATATCATCCCTGTAAATACTCTAGGTAGAGCGGAAACAAAATAACGATCTGAAAGTACCCTCCCTACTGTTGGTACCAGGATGTAAGAAGCAAGTTAATGTCATCTAGGCTCTGAACTATGAACAAAAACGCTTAACCTACTGCACTTGTACCTCAAGGATCGCTTTGGCGCACCCATGAGACGATGTTTGAAATAATGAGTGAGCTTAAACAAACGTCACTAAATTTGATGGAAATAATGAACAATTTTTCGAAGTGGAATTAACTGACCTTTACTCATGTCATAATGAACTGATTGGATTTTTCTTTTCAATGTTTTACTCATTTTCTGCTGAAACCCGCGGTATGCCAGCATGTTCCGACGGGCAGTGTGCTATATGGGTCGTTTCTCACTAAGCTTTTTTAAGTCACCTATAGAGACTATACGGACCATCAGCAACTCAGTAAAACGAACGCTGAACTCAGCTGTTCTCAATAGTATTTCCTCCGGATATTAACCTACCGCACACTCTTATACCATTTGCATTCCCCACCGTCCTTGTAGTTTTAAAAACTAATCAACCGTTAGAAGAGGACCTTTCTCAGGATGCCATTAAAGGGAAAACAACGCTTATAATTAAAGTTGAACAGCACCCACAATTGATCGCAACTGTCGCATTCCCATAGACTTTCCAGTCGACCCCTTTCAAACAGCAAAAGCACTAGACTCCAGTTTCACTCTCATTGAAGCTCGTCAATAGTGCATATCCTCGCTACTACCGGGACTTGAACCACGGTTGCGCTGTTCATGAGGCAACCGTGTTTACCACTGCGCTATTGACCTCACGTTAGGCACGACCGAATTATCATATGAGAACGCTCATCCACTTTCGCTTGTGAGTAATGATCGGGTTGCCCGATTGTCAGTCAAGTAACATATATTAAGGGCAACTATTTATACAACATGTGCAAAATGTTTAATGTTAATTTGCATCCAGCTCAAAAGCATTCTGTTCATTGAGATCCACAATTCATTTCTTTTCCTAGAAAAGTGAAGATACCGTCATGTTACCACACACATACCTGACTGACGTCCTTGCTGTGTTGTGCGCATGCATGTTGTGTAAACCGTTTGTCCCTTGCGCAATGTTACTACTCTCCACAACATTCGTAATGCATGCTGGCAAGGATGGTTGCCATTTCCGTCCTCTCATGTATTTATCCTAAGTACGTTACAAATTAAGGCTATATGGCAGGTCTTACCTAGTAAGAAGGCCTTCAACTGTGTGCATTCGAATGCAAACTTCCTGTGTGAATCGGAATAGGTTATTGGTCCAGCGACTGCCCTGGTCATTAGTCTTTTCATTATACTCTTAAACAGAGTTCCAACACTGGGGGCATTGATACCCCGAAAATAATCAGCCTAAAAGAACATTGGCCAGTAATTAATCCTCGCACTCACCATTGCGGAATAGAACCTTGAATCCAACATTTTTCTATCATTTTCCTGTAACTGTGTTACTGATGCCACAGGCAAATGGAAAGACGATGTCTTTTCGTTCGCTAATCGCGTTTTTTCCGCTGTCATCCGTTCTATGATAACCCGTAGTGTGTTCATTCTTTCAGTTATATAATAAGATAGGTCTAAGGGAGTTCACAGGGTACAAAGTACAATTTCTCACCATTTGAAACCGTGAGAAAAGATGAAGGCAACTCTTGTAAATCAGTCTTAGTGACCATTTCTTTTAATCTACTTCCTGCAAGCAATGAAAACGGTAGTAGTATTTTCTCATCGCTGTCGTTACGGATGATTGTCTGTGCACCGTATGTCATGCCACAGATGGATCTTTGATGCTCTGTGCTGCATGATGGAATTAAATGCCTGCCTGTAGTAAGCTAGCATTCTTTTTTTGCACTGAGGTCTTCATCACTGTCATCATCCGCAAATCATAGTCGTTTACTGGTAACATGTTAACCAACTGTAGAGAAGAGCCTACATCAAACGTTTTAGGGGTAAACCCAGGTTTATTGTGTTATAATTACAAGGTAATTTACAAGAAGATTACCGCACTTCCATTTACCCGGCATGTTCGAAGTCGCTTGCAATTTAATGTTGGTGTTACGGACACGTTCCCGTTGTTGCAGATAGTCGATGTGCTTTTGTCCTAGCGCTT
>JTDE01005647.1:8120-29648 GCA_014338405.1 Paragonimus skrjabini miyazakii
GGTATTAAGGTGCTTGATCTGCTTCAGCAAGTCAACGAGGGAGTCGTAGAACGCATCCACGGTAGCATCTGCATAGTCACCCGTTGGAGTGTACGCCGATTTAATGAATATACAACGTTTCTTTTATTTACGTTGACAGGCTTTAACCGATATGTGCAATCCGACAGCGTATAATCAACTGTTCACTAAGTTACGGGTGAGCGAACATTGCTCTGTCCTGGGACACAGTGGGATTCTCACTTCAGCTTGTCCACGAGATTCCGCTTCGTCACCAGAGACCCAGGTAGAGAATCACTTAGATCGACAGTTATCCAGAGGTGAGCTCAAGCGGATAACGGTGCTAAAATTGTAGGCTTGCGTCTCCGACACGCAGCACACATCAAGCTCCAGATTTGAGAGATTGCTTGCCAGAGCAGCTTGCTGACCAAATTATCGGAGAGTACGGACACTGAAGGTGCCAATGTTTACCAGTTGTCTTACCTTAGAAAACAGTTATAACCCGAGGGCACAGGGAAGGAATGAAACGTGGGGGAGGGGAATGGAGAAAATCGTTATGAATAACAATTTCTGGTTTGTCAATGCTCTAGGATTCCTGTTGAGAAGGTTGTTCGGCTAGGGTTTAGCGGTAACAGATTTTCACGTATTCGTGGTGCTAGAAACAGGAGACTGGACGGTCCGGTTTATCCTGCGCGATGGCCGATACAGAAGTCCAGAAGCCTTTGACATGAAAAACCAGTACCGCGAGGCAGCGGGTGGATAGCAGTGAATTAGAAGAAATTCCATTTTTCTGGACAAGATGCAAGCCTCGTCCAAAGCCCCAACCTGGAAGACCAGGGATTGAAGGTCGTCCATCCTGTACCCACGGTTTTGATTGGCATGAGTATTTCCGTGTGTAGCAGTTAAGTGTCAATGAGTACCACCGCTGTTTCGCTGTATATGTTAACTGCAAAGCTGACTGGATTATCCTATAAGTATTCTTCATTTACGACCTGTCACAGTCAGCCGGGCTTCGTACACTGATGAAGGTCCACATAGCGTTAAGTTGTGTAATATCTGCAAACCATATGGCCTGAGCGATAGACACCACACCTGACGGTGTCACATAATCCAGCATATTCTGTCGTACGTAAGGATGAACGTCTGTGTTTACTTCTTTCAACCACTCTTTGACATCGAGCACAAACACAATGTTACGAAAATGTTCCTCTCTTTTGCCCTTTTTGTCATGAATCCATGACGCAGTCTATAGGTATGGAGAGTGAGATGTGTAGGTTGCCCTCGTGCATTTCTATGCACCTTATTGATCAGTCATGCTATCAGTGAGTAAGCATGGTGGGTTTCACTCTACCTGACCGTACTAGTTTTATTCTGAAATGGTGAACTATTTCAGTCGTCTGGAAGTGTTTCCCGTTTGGTACTTGGTGGTTTTTATTTCAAATTTTGTGATGTTTTATTGGACGAAAATTCGTTTGTGTGAGTTCTTTCCCGAGAGAGAATATTATTTGTGTATTGTTAGCAGCTGATGTCGTGCGTTGTAAAGCAATCGACTGCTATCCCGTTTGTTGCGGATTTAGCCATGCATATAGTCTGCTATCCAGATGTGTTTATACGTTTTGCTTTTCATCCAAAAATGGGTGCTTTTTTGATTTCACTCCGGTCGTTTGCTTTCGATCGTACGTGGACACATTCTCCTTGATTTTCGTATTAGTATTAGGCTACTGTCTAAAGTCTAAAAAGTAGGTGGATACTTTTGGCAGTTTGCTTCGAATGTGCTGCAAATTCAAGCAAATATTTGACCTCACTGAATTGTTTTGATCAAAGTCAACCATCGTTTTACGCTTGGTTTTTATAATAGTGAATGACGACATTGACGACTCCTTAGCTGCTGCAATAGCTGCTGTCGATGTGAAGTTACTGCCGGGATTGTGCTCAACACCGCTGCAAGAACTTGTCTTAGATAGCGCTCCCTGTGACTGGCACCCACCCAAACTTTTGAGGAACATCGAATTGAATCGGGTGAAACAAGGAGCTGGGACACTTGGTGCATTTTCAAACAGCCATCAGTTTTGCAATGCGCTAAGCAACCTGTTTACTGCTCGATTTGGTTCGTTAGCCAATCACAAAATCGGTCAAAATTGAATCTGCTTCGGCATTTTGTGACCAAAAATGGACTACAGATGGCACGATTTCTCATCTTGTTTCGCTTACTGTTACTGGGACTCATCAAGCAACCGCATTTGACAATGCTCCAGTTAATCACACATGATTTGGTTACTATCCTCTATGAAAATGTGTTTGTTCTAAGTAACTTTCGTATAGTGTTCACCGATTTATTTTGCCGTCGTTCTTTTACACAAAAAGAACTGTTTTCAATGTAGATCGGTGATATGTGAGAAACCTTTTCATCTACGTAAATTCATTTCCAATAGGAAACCATCCTAACGGCACCAAGACGCGAAACCGAACTTCACTTCCACTGCTGCTCCGCGCATGACCATGTATATTTTTCTCTATATGTGTGCCACTCATTTATTGTTTTTAGCATGTACATCGTCGACACATCCTTCATGTGCAGCGGTTCACACATTGGAAACAAAAATTATGTTGCTATTGTGCGCGTTGTGTGTGCGTATCTTGTTCTGTGTGTTATTCACCTTAGTCGAACTAATAAAAAATGACTTGTCCATGTATATGGGTTCTACTTCATTGCAGTTTGCGGTAGCTTAGTGATGTTGATGCCAATCCACCGATTATAGATTAGCACATCGGTTGTCACTACTGCTCCCGTCCAAATCCGGGCAGTTTAATAGTATCCAGCCCACGGGACTATATCCGTCATGTGGCGATAAATGCCTTGTGTGTCAACACGGGAAAGTTATCAGCCTGAGTTTTTTCAGGTTGATACCATTTTTTCGGCAATCCAAGACAGTCGCTTTTGTTGATCTAATGCCAAGTCCCAATGCCATGGTAATTTCAGGGTGCACTCACAGCATGGCTCCTTGCTCATATTTCAAGGCCCACGTGAATCCACATTATCTTTCAAATGGTTAAATTTTCACATCACTCCCTTGGTTGGCATTAAGTCACTCAGGTAAGGACTTCAACTGTCAGTATCTCTACTACAACTTCAACGCAACTTAGGTTTTTCTGAAAAACATGTGGACTCGGCGCTTACCGTGAGCGCTCATTCACACCGTCTGAGTGTGTGGGGTTGTCAAAATAGCTTGAATATCGGGCATACTCAATCGACACTTTCCCGCGTACTGCAAGGAGTCGATCGATTGGCCGATGGATGCTTGTATCGCTCCTTACACGACGCCTGCATATTGCCTGGACTGATTTCTATGACAATGCATTCCTTCTAACGATACGGCAAATCGAACTGGTATATTTTTATATCAGGTGCCTTTGCAATACAGCAAAACTTACTAGGAGTTTCTGTGTTGCGAAGGCTCGGCTAATATCACCACAACCTGTTTAATTCAAAAGGTCAAAGGAATTGGCAGCAAGCAAAGTCAGTCTTGGGGCACCTGGCCGATAACTACGGTTGATGGATGGTTCGTCTGTAGCACAATGGGAAGAGTGAAAGCAAATCTAATGAAAACGCCATTTTGGTTTAATTACCTTGAAGTCCGATCGCATTTATTGGCAGCTGTCAACCATCCTTGTTACGCTCTCAGTAGAAGACGATATGACCAGAAGCTACTTTTGTAGGGGCTTATTATTCGAAACATGTATGTTCAGTCTATTTTTCTTCCACATATAACAGATAACTACAGGTGGCGCCACTCTGTTAAGGACTGTCGTGCCAGGACTCGGACCATGCCGTTGTGCGTGCGGGTTTTGTTTTATCTTTTGCCCAGAGGACATACGCTCGTAAATGCAAGGTACATAACTGGCATTCGAGCGATGAGGATGTAAAGAACGCTCACCAAAAGGCGTTGGTGAAGAAGTTGCCCAGTTCGAATCAGATGAAGGATCCTAATGAACACTGGGAACAAATCGCCGAAGCTATGAAAGCATGCTGTGAACATACATGTTCCAAAAGAGCTGTTCAGCTTAGACAGAACTGGATTTCCGCCATGTCGATAAACCTCGAACGAGCGTCGATCGATCTCACCTGGCTCTGATCGTTGAGAACCGAAACGCAAGCTGACTTAAAGCTTGCGCAAAGATCGTGAACAATACTTGGTTGAACAATCGAAAGAGATGGAATAAACCCTCTTATCTGGGAATAGCAGAAAGCCTTTTTCCCTGATCCGTGGTTGTACTGGCCGTCGAGTCGGTGTGAGTGAAACCATATGTTAAAAAGATGGTTCACTTATTACCAGTCAGTCGTGCTGACTTGACAGGTGAGCCGAACATTTTGAAGAACAGTTCGGCTGGCCTCAGCCAGATCATGTGGAAGACGAGACCCGATTGGTCAGCTATTGCATTCCAGACGGTCCTCCGTCGGAAGCAAAAGTGGTCCTGAAGCTCAAATTATTCAAACGTAATAAGGCTCCTGATCCAGACCTCCTCCCTCCTTCCCTTTTCAAGGGCCACAGAAAGCCAGATACGCAAAGAACAGGCAGGATTCCGATCCGGTCGAGGGTGCGTTGATCATATTTTTACCTTACGACGGAACTTGGAACATCGGCACTGTTACAGACAGCCGACAGTCGTGGCCGTCTTGGACCTAAAGGCTGTTCTCGACTCAATTACTCGTAACGTTCTCTGGAGCTGTCTCCTTCGCAAGGGAGTACCAGGGAAATACGTGAATCTATTGAGATCACTGTATGCTCACTCTGCGAGCAGAGTGAGAATTTATGGAAAACTGTCTCGGGCGTTCATCACTTCTAGTGGTGTTCGTCAGGGGTGTCCGATTTCCCCCTTCTAGTTCAATTTTGTCATGGATGACATTTTGAAGGGTGCGCATCGGGAACACAGTGGGCTTGGTGTTGAGCTTTCTACTGGCGCTAGATTGACCGATCTGGGGTATGCAGAAGACATTGTCTTATTTATCCTATCTGCCGAAAACATGCAGACCATGCTAGACAGGTTGAGCGGCCGAACTTGTTTGTATGGAATGCGCTTTGCACCTTCAAAATGCAGTGTTGCTTCAAGACTGGGGCACTTCAACTCCTACTTTCTTTATTGCAGGTAATCCGCTTGAGACTGTGGAGAGTTTCACATACTTGGGTAGCACTATCTCATCAGACTGTAATATTGCTGATGAGATATCAGCAAGGATTGCAAAGGCACGAGTTGCCTTTGCCAAACTGCGTCATCTGTGGCGTCGAGAAGAGGTTAGATTGTCGCTGAAAGGAAGGGTATATAATGCCTGTGTGCGTTCCATTTTGTTTTATGGTTCGAAAACATGACCTGTTCACAAAGAAGATATCAACGGGCTTGCTGTTGTCTTGCCGTTGTCTCCACCAACTGGCCCATATTAAGTGGACTGATCGCATGAGCAATATGGCAGTTCGCCGACGCGTATCCCGGAACGCTCGGGATGCGCGATCAATTGGTCAACTACTCACGGTACACAGCTTGCGATGGCTGGGTCACGTACTGCCTATGGCAGCTGAGCGTTTACCGTACCGAGCATTATATGCTGAGACCAACAACAGTTGGGTAAAACCGCGTGGTGGTCAAGCAACAACGTGGTCACAAAATATGAAGACCTTGACTGTTCCATCGAGCAAAGTGGGTAGGTGTCGCCTGCCTGGATGGTTTCCTCGTGATCACTCAAACCGCTGGTTAGAGACGCTATTCGAGATGCTGGTGTGTCGCAGTCAATGGCGTACCTGTATCCATACTATTTCTAGTTCTTCCGTTCAGTCTTCTTTTATTGATTTTCAACCTTCTTAGTAATGTCTTCTTCTAGGATATTCCACGTCACCGTTGAGGTGACGGCGGCCCAAGCCACAGTACCTTTTGGTCAAGCTCATGGCAGTTATGATGATGTTGATTGATGAATTACAGGTTTTAATTTTCCGTGGTTCAAATTTAGGTCGTTCTTATGGGTATTTGGTGCAGAAAAAGTAGTGCCGTGTTTGGAATATCCATGCATCTGTGGATGGGTCTGGTCCAATTATACTGGAGCTGTACCACATTTCGTTTCAGTTGTCCGATATTACGTGAGAGAAATTTTCAACTTGCTGAGAATTGACAAGGGAAAGTCACTTAAGATGTCGTCTCAATCACCAGCTATCAATTCATTGGACTTATTATAGGGATGCTTCACACGAAGTCTCCTTTGGAGAATCAGAATAACTTCAAATTTTATGGGTGACAACCACAAACTAGTTACCAGCGATAACGGAGACCACTCTCTACAAAATCTAGCCAGTTCTTCCGAAACGCTTGCTACTCTGCAAGCAAAATTATGACAGAAACCCCGTATTCTTATTGCTGAATGTAGTGTAGTATATCACCTGGTGACGTTCTGCTCGTTGGTGTGGACTTAGTTAATATGCCAGTTCAATGTTTTTATGTATACTAGCATAGACGGTTTTACCGGCGAACGACTGTCACTTGCTGTTGAATTTATGCTTAATATTTTGCTAGTGAATTGAGTATCCAATAAAATGGCCATCTTACTAACCCCTTTTCACGAAATTCTCAGCTGGTTTTTACTTCCTCCCTGTGTTCTGACGTGTCCTTATCATACTCGTTACAGGGCAGTTCAACATGTTTACCTAAACCCCACAGCGCTTCACTTCTAGTGAGTGTGGCTCGTCTTCAGCTGAGGATATGGGCACACGTTTTTCGTGACGTCACCAGTCACGATATCGCCAATATCTACAAGTTGGTGCGCTTTACTCCTGAGTGGCTAACCTTCGAATCAACGTCAGAGGAGAACTCCCGTGCTCATCTTAGACAAGACAGTACGCTCACTGAGCTGAAGACTGGAAGCGCGTGTCTGGATGTGGTCATGATGTATACGGGTGCAAAAGAGTGCTACCACCCAGATTAGTCATTTGACAAACTGTGAGAACTAATGGCTTATTAGAGGTCAGAGCCACTCAGGCAGCCGAATTGGTTGTGATGTGCAGCGCTAGCCAAGCTAGTTTTATTGTAACTCACCGCGTGCACGGTCGTTGGGATTGTTGACCCAATCACAACGTTCGGATGTGTAAACTGATTATCGTGAGCGAGCCCTGCATATGGTCACCGTCAGTGAGCGTTACACTGTAGTGCGCCACTGCACTGGTGCTTCGTGCAGCACATCCAGTGGTCTATTACACCAGTGATTTTCATTGGTCACAGTTTTTTCTGTCGTCTTTTAAAAAAAGTGATGCGTTTTCCGCTGTCTATTTTCCGTTCGAATAGATCAACCAAATGGTAACGTTTTTGATCCACAGTTAGGTCTTGTTATTACGCACCCACTCGTAGGTGACATGAGCAGGCATACAGATAAGGGAACTAACAACTGTTTTTATTTTGGAGATTTCCGAAGCCACCTGGCGTTGACTTTAAGATATTCGAACCTACCGCTATTGTCGTGCGGCTGGGTCGGCCTCATTGTTGGAGATTTTCCGCAAAACTGGTTATGATGACCGGTTGTACCTAGGAATTTTCCGGACCGTCAAGCAGTTTTTACGGCATTCCAACTTGAAACGTTGAGTTCCCTTTATCCAGTTTATCAAAACAGCAAGAAAACATTTTTATATCGAACGGGCCGACCGCCTAAAGTCCGGATAGGAGTTCTTGAGAGATGTTCTACTAGCGGATGGATATCCGGTCAAGTTTGTTGAAATTCATTGCAAGGAACGAGTGGCTACCTACCAATCACAATCAGCGCCGAGGAAGTAGGTTTTATCAACGTTCCCTACACAGGGGACCACATTATTACCAATGTAAGACGAAGGTTGAAGCCTGCCATTGATCGCATGCATCCCATAGCGGAATTGCGTTTGTTGTTTTCCACCCGCAGGATTAGTCTTCATTGCCTTAACCGTTTTTTCTCAATAAACTGGGGTGACTCATACTCTGGCAGAACGGACCGAAAAGTACCACAGAGAGGAACAACACATCCCCAAATGCTTAGTGTAAACAGTGAATAAACATGGGTCAGCCTACCAACACCCGAACAGAAGTCCGGCGTCCTCGATCGTGAAATACCTAGTCGCAGCAGGTCGTTCGGTTGACCCCGTCACTTCGTTTGTGGTCTTATTATGCAGTCACAACCCTAGGTTGTTGGCGTCCATCGAGACGTTTTTAATAGAGCGTCAAGTCCCGGTTCTCTGTTGGGAAAAAGTGTTGGCGCAATCAATTTCGTTACCGTGACAATGAAACCGTTTACCCACCCCTGACTGCACCCATGTGATGTTCGTTCATTTCATTGTTTTGTCGTCATGCTCTTAACCTGTATAATCTAGTGTTTCATTTAATCGACTGATGAGAATAAGACATTCTAAATAACTGGCAGAAAGAAGCAACCAACTGTTCACTCATATTGTAAAACAATTTTAGTTTCAGCGAGCAGAACTGTTTTCGATAAATTCTCATCTTAGGCTGGTACAATTATATATCAAATCAAGTAACAGTAAGGAAAGTTGTTGATCAAAAATGGTACGAAGGTAAAATGATTAGGTAAAACACAAACGCGACTTCGTTGTGGTTATGATCACAAGGGAGAAGGTTTTAGGAAGTCAGTGTTAACTGGAGGGGGACGGGATCAAATTGTCGCGTGGGATGACTGTAGGTGTTTGGCCAAGGTGATTCCGGGGTGTAACAGTCTTGTAGAAATCGCTTCACTTCGTCCTAAACCAACCTGTTGGATACACAATCACGTTTTGTGTTTTTCCGGTGTCAGTAATGTGAAATGGTACGAGATACACGGATTGTAATTCAGTCAGTTTCGCTCCATTGTTGGTTGCTAATCGATGCTAATGCGAACATCCGCGCTCACGTGCACACGGACGGTGCGAGAAAAACGCACAGGTAGCTTCCTCAAAATGCGCTGTTGTCTTGTTTTAGAATTTTACTCTGAAAATTACCTTCATACTACGAAGTGTTTCCGGCATTTATACTTTTTATCTAACTCAAGCCAGGCCCACCCGTGTTTCATGTGCCAGGTTAATCTAAATCGATGTCTGGTCAGCTGTACTGTCACATTGACATGCTAGCTGCACCATTAACCAATCAGTTAACGAGTGTTTAGTTATCTGATTGGCTCACGTACAGCCCACGCTTACAGGTGCGCATAGACGCACATGCCAGACGACGTTCATTCGGTTTTAGATAGTTGACGCCCTTTGCACAGGTGCGATCAACTCAGTTCCGTCCTAATCCGCTAACGTTGGCTTGGATACCAGTTCTCACACCCAATTTTCTCATCGGCAGAAGAAAACAATGGGCAACAAGTGATATCTTTATCGGTGAGTGTGGATATTAAATTGCACACTTTTACCTAGACAGCCGATTTGGTTGATTCTGGGTGCAACTCTTGTCGTGTTATTTTACTTAGACGATTTGTTACGATCAGTTGTACACCGTTGGCAGTTAGCAGTGGTTAGCCGATTCGGGAATGACAAAACAGCACTGCTGCGATTCATTTTTCCGTTGCACGTGTAGTAACTGAACAGCTAGTCACCTAGAGCGAACGGAACAATTTGTTGTTGATAATGATCTCCTGCACACCCTTTGCTGTATACTGTTCACTCATGCAGTCAATGTTTCACTGAACCGACTTCAGTTCCATCGAGTTCGGCATGCTGACCGGTATCCAACGGATGATACCTAGATAATCGATACTGGAAAGTGAGTGTGCACGAGTATTTTAAAATGTTGTAATTAACGGGCGAGAGCTATGTTCCTTTGTTGTGTTCGGGCTGACCAACCAATGCAGACTGCTGGTATTCGTCCGTTTTCTCTACCAGCGTGTGACATTGACAGATTGCACTGAAATCCATTTTATGTCCAACGCTGTGTCTTTGTTAGAGCAGAAAGATTACATATATTGCGATAAGTTAACATTTCATTTACTCCCATCAGGCGCAAACGTAAAATGTGCAAGTTATACACATCATACAAATAAGGACGGACAGGGATTAGACACAGCATACAAGCACACCAAGTATTAAGTAATCACGACCATGGCAACCCTATAGGTTGACTCGACCACTTTTGTGCACATAAAGTCGGCTGGTAAGTTCGGATAAGCATCGCTTCGCAGAAAGCTCATAGCGTCGGGTTTCGATTGCGCAATAGTATTTTGAATGAGTTTAATAGGTCAACTTGGTGACCTGTTGTCAAGATGTGTTTAGCAATCGATGACGTTGGATTTCGAGCCGTCATTGCAACAATTTGAGGTTAGTGCATCATCTGTTGTTCCAACCATTTCGGAATGTGTTCGGCGACTCACTGAGATAATTTTCGATCTGTTCTGCCTATGTATACGTCACTGCAGCTGCAAGTGAACTGGTAAACAACATGGGAGGCAGAAGAGGTTGACAAGCTACATTCGTGCTTGCGGAGAACTGGTCATCTGGTGATTTGAAATAAATGCAATTGCGCAGCCGCATACGTACGAGCCAGAGCAGACTTTAATTTATGCTTTATTTCGTTGGCAAAACGGTCACCCTTGAATGGCAAGAATAGGAAAACATCCTTCTTTGAACTGTCAATATGGGCTCAGTACTCTTCTTCACCGTACTATGTGCCCCGATAAATTTGTCGGGGTATCCATTTGCTAGTAACGTTTGTCTAAACAATTCCTGTTTTTGCCTTGTTTTTATCTTGATATTACTTTGACGCTTGTCAATCTGAACCTAACGTGAGCCGATATTCGAGTGGGATGTCCTAAAGACCTATGATTCTCCTAATATTCATGTGAATTCACCAAGATGGCGACGATGAAAAGATCTGTTCTGGTGACCTTATCATCAGAAGTTGAACGTTTCATATTGCGCAGTCAATTGGGGGTAGAGTTACTCCCAATGTTAAGCACGCACAACCTGCTGTATACATCGTCTGTTCGGTGTGTTCACCCCAACTTGTGGTGTCACCCATCGACATCGATTTATGACATACTGGAGCCTATGGGATGGTGGTGGTTTGTTTACAACAATCGCAGGACCTAGCAGGGCCGTGTACACGATCACTTCGTTCGGCTCGTTGCATTCGAATGAAACTAAACGAGGTTCACACGCGGCCGTTTCCTGTATGGAGAATAAACTGTGGTGTTAATCAAGACAGTTGACCATTTAGTGAGCCTGTTTATTGTGGTCGGTGTGGTCATCACGGGCGAGAACACGTTCACCCGCACATACGGCGAGTGCAGGCCCAGCGATTGGTAGCACAGTTGTAGTTTGCCTCTACGTGAGTTTTGAGATGAGTAACTCTTTGGTTGTGTTCTTGCTGTCCAACATTTGCCCTCGGTTTATAACGGAGCTGACTCTTCATTCATGGCTACGTCACTGACTGGAATTTCTGGGTGCCTGATATAACACTAGCCATATTATGCCTTTTATGGATCGTTTTGTTCTTAGGCTAGCGTGGCTGTCTCAGAAGAACATTTGTGAACATTTCCGACCTAACGTACGAACTACCCAGTTTGTCTTCGAGGTTGACAGAAACATCTATTTAGGTAGATTTTTTAACCGTTTTGGGCAAACTGTTCGCACTAGAACGACTAGGAAATTTGTCCTTCAAACAGCCCGCTAGCTTTTTCATGCACGTACGACTGAATAACAATGGACGTCCAAGACCGCGTTTATCCAACTTTGTCTCCTTGTGCATCCGAAAGCCGTGATTAAATGTTCCGCCGTTCACTGAGGATTATTTGGTATAACAGTGCATTAACGATTTGCAATGCCCTCGGAATATCAATCGTTCCATGCTAACTATTGTGCATATACAGAGTATCTTCTAACTTCTACAGTTTTTGCCAGAGAAGCATTTAGCATTCATTAAGTCAGCAAATCGTTCAGAGTCACGAATTTTCAACTGTCAGTAGTTTCGCTGTTTGAGAATTCCGGTTCTACTACCGAAAAGTCGGTCCACACAAAACGTATCGATTAGATAGAACAGAGTGATTCTGTTCATCCTCCTTTTGAAAAGATCGAGCAAGCTGAACACTATTCATACAAAGTTGTCGTTGGGCGATGGGAGTTGATCAATCGGTCATGCCTATTGGGGGATTGCTGGCGTCGTAGTTAACACGCCAGTCTCAAAAGCCCGAGGGTCAAGGTGCAAACTCTGATTCGGACAAGGATATACACTACTGATTTGCTCTAATAAGAGCTAAACTCGAGTCAAGTGCTTCCGTTCAAAGTGGGTTAGCTGAAAGGCTTATCTGAATGTGAACGGTAAGATTAAGTGTGGGTGGTGTTCAATTTTGAAATACCTATTTGTCTGATAAAACTGACGCATAAAACAATAAGTCTAGATTGTTTCAAAGAAAATGAACAGATCTGGCAAGTTGTGATCTACGAGTACCGCCGAGCATGTAACCCTGCGATAGTTCAAGGCCACAATCCGGCATAGTGCCCTGGACTACCACTGGCCGACCTTGTGTCGCACAACGATAACTACATTTTCACCGTGCTATCATGTGCATATGTTGTGGAAGCAAATGATTGCGTAGTTTCATAGTCCCCTTCTTTTTATATGGCAACGCCAGTCTGTTCTTCTATTTTCCTGTATAGCCTTCGCTTAAGAAATTGCACGTCCTGTGAAAAATACGTTTCTTGAACGTAGCGATGAGCGACATAATTGGACAATAATGATCTGTTTCAATAATATATGATCGAATGGCTGAGTGATTCCAATGTGGCATACTTTATATACGCCCCATTGCATCATCAGTTTCAGACATCGAGATTAAAATGGAGCTTAAGTCTGTTTGTTGTCTCGCCGTGATCGACAGTTTACCTAAGGAATTGTGTGCCACCTAGCAAGTCATTAATGGGAGTGTAGATTTATGCAGTGAATGGATATATGTCAGAATCCGATGGTCCTAAGATGGACTGGTTTCGCCTCTTTCATAGGATGAAGTCTTCAGTTAGCTGTTCAACGTGTTCATTGGTGGCTTGTTTGCATAATAGCACTCTTCCTTGTCCACTTTCTTTAGCTGCTACCGATATTGCTTATGGTGTGTATTTACATTAATAAATGTTCGTTACCCTTATTTTTTCGATGTTTTCAGGTTTCATTCCGCACACCGTAAACTTTAGATATAGCTCTATAGGACGAAATTCAACGTTGTCAAGTCTGGTGATCTAGGCAGCCACTCGGACTGTCCACTGTTTTGATGATGTATTAAGGATGTCACGACAATGGGGCGTACTGTGAGACGGTGTATCGCTATGATGAAATCTTGAGACATTTCCTCCGTGGATGGTAGCTCTTCAACCTTTTAACTTGTCTTGGTAGTTGATGCTAATTATTGGCTAGCACAGGCGCAATCTCAGGTCAGTCTGCAAAGTGATTTATAACTATCAATAATCACGTGAGATGATTAAATGATGAGGTGCATCGATTGGTACGATCAAGTTCAACGACCAATTAGCATGCGAGAATCGATCAACACACCAAGAAACACTATTGGGTCAAAAATTAATCTTATCAAAACAATACGCTTGGTACCCTTTCAGATGAGATCAAAATAAGCCATCGACCAATAAAGATAGATGAACAAAATGTTCAATGGATTCATCGTAAATATATTTTGTACAACCGTAGATTCTGGTTGGAGCCCAGTCTGGGTTTTTATTTCACGGAGAGTTACACAGATGTTGATACAGCATGACAAATCGATCCTATACTAATCGCCCCCCTCACTTGATAACGCATCGAAATTCGTTTTGGTTGTCTGTACTTGAATATGAACAAGGATTCAACCAATCTTGGAGTTTTGCTGGTTTGGGAGCATTCATTACGAAACGTTGCACATTGTTTCCTCAAGCCCCTTTACATCCGTCTTCAGTGCAGACTGGCAACATACACTTAATTGTGTGCGCCTACCCTAATTGGCTCTCTGGCATGTTACACACTGACATCTTCTACTGATTTACTGTTGCCTATTCAGATTTGTGTTCCGTAAACCACAGCACGGAACTGTAAAGTGTGTATTTGCTATGAACCTAAGGTATCTGTTAAGACGCATGAACAGCTTCCTCCATGTTCCTTCCCATAATAACTGAGGCTCACTTTTGCCGTGTATACGCTGTTTGTGACATTTTCCGTGTTACCGGTGTAGTGTGCTGTTTCATCGGCCATTGAGTAAGGGTCTAACGGGGCTTCCACATGTCAACACAAACATAAAGCCATCTTTGCTGTCTTGAGAGGCAAGTGTTTTAGTGTTTTGCATCACCTGCAGAGCTACGTACTATAACATGAGATGAACGTTGGGCCAGTTTACTTAGGCAAAACCAAGTAAGTTTGAATTTCTATAACTCAGTCTTATTTGGCCGCTGTTAACTCATAGATGTTACGGGTTTCAGTCATCGACCAGTGGCTATCCATTGGGCAGAAATCTAATGTTCAACTGTATCCCTAGTCTGCATTTTAAGAAATGTGACCGAACTGTTTGGATAGTTCTAATTTCCCGAAATTGACTGACCCGTTTCGATTAATCAAGCTATTACACCAACTGAGTGCCCTACTTGTGTGCCTGCTTCTGCAGGAGTCCATTTGATTGTCAATATGGGCTATTTTATACAAAAAGCAGCGAAAGCAATAGAGGTCACGAACTGAAAACGATTATTACGGACAAAAATGACCACTAAATTCCAACCTATGGTGGGTAACCGGTCTTACAAAAATATTAGTTAATCAAAATGATCGCTTAGCTGCTCTGGTATGCACCGGATATAGATTTAGTGTTGTGATGGAACCGGTGAATATTTATATTCAAATATATGGTGCCACGCTATTAATCTCTGATAACTTGGGTCATTCAATGATTATTAAGTTACTTCTTGTTGTGTAGTCGAGAGGTTTATGAAATCACCTCGACAGAATCATGGCCTAAATAGTTAATGCAGGAGGTGAAACCGTTTTTCACAACATACAAATGAGCAACAAACCATTTCAGTCTTTTCATGAACTCCCGTTAGTGTACAGTTTTCTAGAATGTGTATTAGCTAATACTTAACAGTAATTTTACTTTGTCCTCATGACTGTTTACTGGAATTCGATTTCCCTGATAAGTTGCTCTGGCAACCGGTTACCATGGTGACTTGGTAGTCACATGGAGAGCATTACCTCTAGTCGGCTAATCAATAAACTGTCATTATCCATGGTAATGTGTTCATGATAGTCTAAGGGGAAAAGATTTAGTAGTTCCAACGGGTGGAATTAATGATTAAAGACGAGATTGACGTACAGAGAAATACATCGGAGTGTTCCCAACTGTAAACAGATTGGTACATAAGTGGCTAAAAATTCGCCCAGAGACTTGTTCTGACTTCCTCTGTAAAACACTGAGGCAAGTATGGAACACATTCCAACGTCAACTTTGAAACATATATATACTGGAATATTTATGTGACAAGCGGTTAAATTCGGAAACTGAATAAACTGTGTCTTGAAACTTTTATAATTAAGAGTAGTATTCTGCTCCGTTATTGAAACTGCTTAATACAAAAGTGGAAACGAAATATAAACAGTTCTTAGAAGAGAGACGATATAAACTTACGGTAATCTATGAGAAAAACCTCCCCCCGGAAGAAATACGCTTTTCGAAAAAATAGTTCTATGAGCTATGCATATTTTTGCATTAGTTACGTCTTTTGAATAAATCAAACTTCCAGAGATGTACAAGTGACTTTTGACGAGTAAAATGAACCCATTTCACATTTAGTTGGAAAGAGTAAGACGGTTTTATCAGACTGAACTCAGCTTACATTCGAATAGGCTGAAAGTCAATCATCAGAACTCATCAATCCCTTCACCATTAATGGTTGCGTACCGTTCTGCTACTTATTTGAATAAGAAACTCTGATTGAGCCTTTATCAGCAGTTCTTTTTTTTACTAAATCAGGTTAATCCAGAGCTCACGAAATAATTACTAAAACGTGAGAGCGATTCTCTTCAAACATGACCTCTTATCGAATTTGACAGAATCAGGCATTTCCTTCTGGAAAGTTGATCACCTGGACTTATTTAGTCAAGTGATACAGTTGAAACATAAACGAATGACTTCCGTAGGAGGCAGAAATAAACAAACTTCACGCAGTCAGCATTTTGAACGATGTTTAACTAGTAAACTGACTGAACCGCATCCTGTAAAGTAGACTTGTCCTTTTAGTATCACGTTTCTAAGTTGGTATTTAACTCAGATAGGTCGGTGGTTGTAGCGATGTTTTGTTGCTCAGAAGTTGCTCTTTCAAGCGTCGTTATTTATCCCTTGTCTAGATCCCAGCCAGTTTGCAGTATGTGCGTAATCGTACCCTTGCATAGGAACTGCTGTTAGATTTAGTACTGATTGGCTTGTTCGTTTTCAAACCGCTTGCTTCAACCTGTGCCACTTCATCATCGAGTTATCGTTACAGGGTACTATGAGTGATAGTTGATAGGAATTCTCTGAGTGTAAATAACATAATAATATACTAATAACGTCGATAAAACATTAGTATCAGTCATGAGTTTGTGTTTATACATAGACTGAACATCATCCACAGTTGATCGCAGCTGTCGCATTCCCATAGACTTTTCAGTCGGTCCCTTTCGAAAAGAAGCACTAGACTCGAGTTTCGCTCTCATTGGAGCTCGTCAGTAGTGCATATCATCGCCACTGCCAGAACTTGAACCACGGACACGCCGTTTATGTGACAACCGTGTTTACCACTGCGCCACTGACCTCACATTAGGCACGACCGGATTATCATAAGTGAACACTCAACCACTTTCGCTTGTGAGTAATGATCAGTTTGTGTTTAGTTGAACGGTTCTGGCACTCACATCTATCTGATTTCTTGCGTTAAAACTGCTCCCAACTCCTTCCCATTAAACAATATACCATCCGAAGAAACCTTCTGTTCTCCTTGGAAGGTCTTCTTTATTTGGAACGCTAATATCCTAAACAACGTGTTGTAATGTATTCATTCGTGGGTATACTATATTATATGTATTATATGTATCATACGTATATGCATGTCATATGTATACGTATGTTCACAAATGAATTAGGCCACATTTTGCTTCCCATGAAGTAAGCTACTTCAAATAGAAGTTAAGTTACTTCGTGCGTACTCTGGAAATGCAAAGATTACGAAGGTGAGAAATCTGCAAACTGGATGATAGGGAAACATGGGCTGGACATCGTTATGATGGCCACATTTTTGATACTTTGTAGAAAGTTTGTGTGTGCAGAACATCCGGTTCTCAACGCCTTATGATATATAACTACGGCTTATGAAAATTGATTATGTTTGGTTACTACCGCCATTGTACAATGTTAAAGGTGTGCATGAAAGCAGAATTGGCTTGACTTTGTTGAACACGGGTCAATTCGGCGTGGCAGAGTGTGACCGTCTGCAGGATGATTCAGTTTACTTGCACTCACTGAGCCGGTTGTATGTCTTGCAGAACATTGACAGTCATCGGAGTGATGCGACGTTTACGTTCTACTCGCATGTGTGAATTCAATGGAGCGGGGAATTTTGGTCCTGTGTATACATGTGCACAATGGACTACCAAACAGAGGCTCAAAATGGCATGCACAATGAAACTCTGAAAGAACGCCTCGGAATTACAGGGACCCAAATGAGCAACGCAAGTGCTAACCTGTCCCACTGGTTGAGAAGTGTACTCAAGTGGGCTCACCACTCGGTAGAATTAAATTGAAACTAAAAGCTTCGCCGACGAATTTGGTAATTTTCCTGAATAGCTTTTTGACGAAGGCATTTTAAAATTAAACATGTAGCCTGTTTTCAGCCTTTTTGATAAATGCGTACATCACTTTGCATTTTGTTCCTGAATCTTCTGCTTTGTCATGAAAGGATTAGTTCCCGCCCGTTGAATCGGGCAGAATCCGACAAATAGGCCTGGTAACATTTGGGAATTTATTCAATAAAATCGTTCTTGTTTTTTTGCAATCAATATGAACATATTTCTGTGTGGATATCTAGGCACACACCTTCAGTTTCAGCAAGTAGAAAATTGTTCCAGAATAACTGAATCAATCACAAATAACTTGTTGTGAGACAATACCTAATGCGTGGTTCTTTAAACTTACAATATGTCGATGAGCTCTGTTTGTGGAAAGCTGGAGACGATGTACATAGGCGCAGTAGTCGATGTCATAACTGCCCTTGCGGAAAGGTATAGGGGAACCATACTAACACTTCGTTCGAAAATACCCGTTGAAGTCACGAAACTGACGAAGTAGCGAACAAGACCAGTTTTCTGTGTTTGATCATAGGGCTAAGTACAACACAATAAATATGAAAACGGTAACGGGGGTGCGTCCAAATACGATCAGCATAGGTTGTGGACGGCTTGTTTGTTATCAGTTACGCAAACATTGTTTTAAACTGTGAGACTAATTGATTGTGAACCAGGGGAAATTATGTGGCTGCACACAATTTTTCTGGTTGCAGAGGTCAAAGTTGTGCAATCAAATGCAACAGTCAAGATTAGGAATCTCATTATTTTTGATCGACTTTTTGGCACTCGTTAGAGTCTGAATAGTATCTTTCTTTTTCTAGTCGGTCAAATGAGCAACAATCGCACCTGAAATTGTTTTAGTCACACCATGCAGGATAATGATCACGCACTATACCAGTTACTGCTCTCATGTTTACTGTGTTGTTATTGGCTTGATGGTCTAACACAGAAACGAAGTATCGTTATCTACTTTGTCGTTCTCATAATATTATTTGACAAACTGTTATTTATGGTTTTGTAACTGTTTGATCAAGTTTGCCTTGCACTCTCTACCGGTACTGGATCAACCTAAGACTAGTTACTCCTGTGAGCAACAAACCGTTTTAAAAAAATATCATTGTGGTCTGCTCACAGGAAATGTGTCGTTCTCCATAAATGCTTGACAAATAGCCATTTTGTTCAATGAGTCATTTCCTTCAGTTACTAGTTTGTGAGTTAAAAGCAAGATTACCGTTCACAATTTTAGTAGGCGCTGCCTTTAATACATTCATTACTCAAACTACACTAGCCTGACTCAAGCTTTGCTCACAAAATGCGTCATTACTTCAAATGAATCTAAAAACAAAGTCTATCGATTTTTCCAGTGAATCTGACGAAGTGACGTAATTGTAAATAAGACGCCCTGGGCATCGATCCAGTTGGATGTGCACTCGTGACTAATGCTCGTTTTGCTTGATAACTCAAGTTCAGTATTTAGCGTCAATCTGAAACTCGAATGTAAATGGACATCTTGAAACATGACAGTTAAAATATTCACCAAACTTATCGGCAGAGAATAAATAGAGCGAATGTGAGGCCATATATGCAGGTTTATTATTTACATTTACTCATTAATGTGGAGTCAGTATTAGGAAATCCTCTCTTTTGTTAAATTCTGGTTTGATAATAAGTGATACTCTAAAAAGAATCCAACGTTCTCCCGGTCGTTCTGTGGGAAACATTTATATCTTTAAAGTCTATACAAACACACTTTGGTCAAATGAATACACTAAGACTAAAACGCCCTACTTGTTTCGACACATCGTGTACGTATCCTTTAGTTGACCTGATATTGGTTTAACCTATGCATTCAACCACTTCGATACACAAGTCCCTTCCCACCCAAATTGTATATACCAAACCAGCAAACTTGTCGTTCAAGACCTGAACTGTTTTACTTCTAATGTCATAAAAACTTCATCTGGTCGTGTATGACTTCTATGATTCCAAATTATTGCTCTGAGTATGTTGTAGAAACCAGTGTGCTTACGTAAGTATAGTGTTAGTCAGCCATCTCTGAAGATTTCTGTTTTCGGACATAAATGCTGGTTTGATTAGCCTCATACTATTTGAGGGTTCTGCACATCCCGTCGCATACAAGAAATTAACAAGCAAAGTCCCTAATGTTCAACAGAATCATATGGCGTCTTCATCTACACCTACCGTAAAGAGGCGGAATCGGAAGCGCCCGGCAATGCCAGCAACTGGCGACTGGTTTGCCACATCCTACCAGGATGATCTGACTTGATTGAAAACAGCCTTGTAAAAACTGCTTTAACAATCCATGGACGAGTTCGTTAACGGTTTTCCGGTTATATCTTTCCGCTAGTACACTCGGTGTGACATTCAATGGGATAGTCAGTAACCGTTATGTTTGATCGGATCTTATCGATCTGCCATTCACTTGTTGCATCGGCTTTAACTTGGTTCAAAGCCTAACTCCAGGGGCAAACATAGACTCTGCACCACCAAAGATCGAATACTGTAGTTGCTGCTTCGGAGCTGGACAATAAACGCCTTCTTTTACATGCAAGTAATTCGAGTTTATTAACTAAAGGACGAGAGTTTACTCATAATGAATGAGATCACGTCAAACTAGGTCAAGGAACGACGGACTAATTTAGCAAGAAGGAGTGTGGAGTCAGTTTACGGTTACAACCAAAGAGGCCTTACTGAATACAAAAAGTCTAACAATTGCCAGATACACTACTGGTAGTGTTCCACAGAACATGCTGAACATTTTAATCCGTCTGGATTCATGAGGGTTGCTGGCGGTCGTTCGACTAACAACTACGCTTATGTCGCAAAGAAGGTTTTCATATCTTGAGGCAGGACGAACGTGTTATCCGGGTGTATGTAAACCGACGTATCGGACATCAATTACAATTGGCAAAAGCATATGATTGCAACTTATGTTGATCAGCGCGTGAACATGGATTTCGTTTTTTAAACGATTTTTGAAATCCAGCACTGTTTATGGGGTTAAGTAAACCGTCCAACTCGTTCAAAAATATTTATTGAAATGTAATACGTGTGGATTATTGCAACAACAGTTTCGTTTCATTCTCTCGCGTGAAAAATGACGTCAGAGCTAAAGCACGAACGTTTGACGCACCACATTTGAATGCGACCGTTTTCAACCATCGTATGAGCTAAATGTCATACATAAGGACAACGTTCTGGTCAATATACATTTGGAAGTGGGGCTACAGCGCACCTTTCAAGCAAATGATAAGTTAGTTACTGGTGTATCACAAGATGTTCTGAACTAACGGATTTCCACCCGGTCTTGAAAACATTCCAACTAATGGGCTTCCAGAAAACAATGTCTCCACTTTTGATATTCAATATCCTCCACACTTAATCGCAACCCTTCGGCTGGCCTACTTCACAAAGAAACACTAGACTCGAGTTTCGCTCTTATTAAAGCTCATCAGTAGTGCATATCCTTGTCCGGATCGGAGTTTGCACTCCGACCCTCGTGCTTGTGAGACTGGCGTGTCAGCCACGACGCCAGCAAACTCACAATAGGCATGACCGAATAATCAAATCCAAACGCTCAACCACAACCTTGTATGAATAGTGTTCAGCTTGCCCGATCATTTCGAAAGGAGAATGAACAGAATCACTCTGTTCTATCCAATCGATAACCCCGTGATCAGGACT
>JTDE01005647.1:33471-43750 GCA_014338405.1 Paragonimus skrjabini miyazakii
ACATGTACTGACTATTTGTATTAATGTTCTCTACGTCATTAACGAAGTCGAATGTGTCTCGTAGGCTGTGGGGACACAGTTGCCGGCGAACAGGTTTGAGCTGTTCTGCCAATCACTTTGCTGTTGAGTGGTACGGGGAATTGCACATATCAAGAATAAGCTTCAACGGATGATTTGGTTCATGGGTCTTGGGTAGACCGTTTAGACGAGCGATGATAGAGCTAGTCGGTTTAAGTCGTTCGAACGGTGTATCTGTAATTATTCCTTGTTGCAAAAGTCGCTTGAGACTGTCTACGATTTGCCTTTCGACCTGAATTGTTTTGTCTTTGTCGGTTTAAAGTAAACCTGTATGTAAACCTATACACCTGGTCTCCAAAAGCCGTCAGCGTAAGGTACTAGATTGATTTCTTTCTCAGAACAATCCTTCAGTCAAACTTCTTAATCATGTACAGCAGAAAGAGACCTGAGAATAAAGTCTTTATTAACTAACCTCAAGTTTTGAGGAGACTGAGCAAAATCCTGCTCGTTGACGTGTCTACCCGCTGCTAGAAGATAACGAGTGTACTTCCTTTGATGAGTACGAATATACCTCCTCAAGCATACATCTCGCATCTTCGAAAGCTGTTATAGTAGTAATATATTCATAAATATAGGGGAAGAGTGGTCCTAAGAAACATAGTTCAACGAGCAAGCTTATTTTCCACTACCAAACTTTATGTTGACTACTTCATGTCTGCATCAAATATTTCCCGTCATTCTATGAAGAGATAGACGGAGAAAACTTATGTGTACGACGTTAGACGAATCGATATCAAATAGCAATCAAGAAGACGGATGAACAGCGTGATTGGCTGTTTACGAACTGGGTTTTGACCAACAGATTTTGTGGTCATTTATGACGTTTGAAAACCGTACCCTTTAGGAATGTGGAGATATTGCGATACGTTAACATTTTGTCTGTTATCAACAGTCGCAAGCGTAAAACATGCTGAAAATCTTTTAACAATGGCTCACCAAGTAGACCCAGTAAACCCATACACGATACTGTTGCTCAACAGAAAAGCTGAAGTTATTAGCTTTTTATGCTCACTCGAACACACCAGCCTGCGTTATGTGCGCAAAGTGGTTCAGGCAACTCGTTGGGTTACTATAGCCCTGATTACGTAATACTTGATGTGCTTGTTGGCTTGTCTTGTCCTTCGTTATCCTTATCTGTATGGTGTATATAACTGACGTTTTACGTTTACGGCTGGTGAGAGTAAACCAAATGTCATTGTATCGCAGCTTATCTTCTTTCCTCTCTGATAAATTTGCGGTGTCTGACTCAAGCGATCAATTTGATTTGGGTTAGACATGCGAAGAATTTTAATGTCTTCTGTTAGAATATAAATCGTTGTCGTTGTCTGGACTGGAACTGTGCCCAACTGCGTAGACTATTGTATCATTGACTTCACTTGGATTGGAGTTATAGGACAAGTTACTATGAGTGTCCGATCGAGGTGTACGGGCAACCTAAGCATCATTCACAACCGAGTGACAATTCGGTCATGCCTAATGTGATTCCAAAGGTGCAGTGGTCAACAACGTCGTATCATGAATGTGTGACCGGGGTTCATATCCAGGCCGTGGTAAGAGTATACAATACCCACGAACCCTAAAGTGAGAGGACCTTGAGTATAATACTTCTTTTTGAAAGGGGCTATGTGAAAAGTCTATGAGAGTGCGAAAGTTGCAATGAGTCTTGAGAGATGCTTAAATTATAACAACCAAAATTCCCCACGTCTTAATGATATTGCCAAATAAGGGCATGTAAACGAAACGCAACTTTGGATCTAAGATTATTCTTGTTTATCTTATGGCCACTTAACTGCGCACAATATTTTTGGTGCGATGCGCGTTGCTGAACTTAACCATTTTTATCAATACAACTCTGATGGCATGCACTGAATTTCGATTTCGTCATGATACAAGTAAATGTGTCACTTTTATGCTTGCGGTTCCTGTCTTGCACACAAATATGTGCCTAAAACTTTCAGGTGTAAAAAATGAATGATCAATAATAATCACAGCTCTTCACAAGTTGACTTTTCCGCTTGCTACCACAGTATTAACTAAAAAGTGTTTAGAGAAAATGTAAGTTTTCACAGTGTGTTGTTGTGGGCTGCGATAGTCCAGACGTTTTCAACTGGGTTCGAATATGGCCAGTAAGTTAGCAGTTGAACTGCGCAGATTTAAATCCATGATTTTTTAGGCGGGTACTGTGTACGGACGTATTTTGTTGGAAACTCATATCCATCTCCTTAGAAGAGATAGAAAAAGTCTATTGGATGTTCTGAATTGCATATTTGCTGTCTGTTTTCTAGTCACTATTACCGAATAGGTCTTTCTTTTAGAAAAACTTGTTCACTAAGTGATCACAAAGCTGCCGTGGTAGTCTCCGTCAATGGTACTTAACTCTTTCTTCCTAAGGGTGTATCAGTAGCATTTTAGATCATCTGGATCGTTGAGGTCAAGCTTTTTTTTATCACTGTATGCCATTTTTCTCCATTCATGATTCTAACTAACGTAACCATCGACCTATCTGACTCAATTCTCTATGTGGAGCTTATTCAGACTTCTTTATATTCATGTCTTCCGGATGGGATTCATCGCTCACATTCGATACCACGGAATTCTTGACTTTTAAAACAGCGTATTGTTGAAAACTATACAATACTCACGGCATAAAAGTTTGTCCATACACAGCACAAACCTCACAAGATTGTTTGTACTAATCCACAGTATTTGGCTGGTGGTTGGCCAGTTCACGGTCCTCAAGTAAACCTGATCGAGAATGTACAGGCCTACATAGTGCACACCAAATTGTTTGCTGTCGGTCAAACCCCAATCGGTTGAGCAAATCACGTGTTGGAACCTGTAGACCAAACTTGAGCAACAGACCTATACAAGCCCTATTAAAAAGTGAACGCAATAGCAATAGTCGATAAACGCATCGATGTCATGATTAAGCGACCGCACGATGTATCACCAACAACGCACGTACACAACAGCGGTTTTGATAAAGAAGGCATTCAATGGTCGCAGAGAAGACACACAGTAGCCAACGGTTAAGGGTAGGATTGTTGAAATAAAATACTTAAAATCGACGAAGAGTTAGGTATTCACAATACGGGCCCCATTAACAGTATCAGGTGTACGCAAACTGTGAATAATATGCGATCTATTTTTACGAAGCTTTCGTAGGGTGTTTCGGTTCATTTCTGCTCTTGCTTATCAGTTACGCAAGAATAGCTAGGCACTTAGTTACTGCGTTTACCGGGGTCCGGACAAATTGCCTAAGGAAAGATGTGCTGTTCTTCCGAACATATCGGCCAACCGAGGTTTGCCCTACCTGTGTATCTGTGCTGATGGAGCGTCTATTCAGTCATAGTAAACAGAGCAATTTATCGTTTGCCACTGGTGACGCAATGACTGTTGTCGCCATGACAACCGTTCATCATTTCCCACTCGACAGTGTGTGCGAATTTCGAAAGTACGCCTGACCCGATGAAGTTCCATGCCACTTTACATGCAAAGGAACAATGACAAAACAGTTGACATCAAATAATGATTTCACGGACGCAAAATTGCACCTTTCCTACTTGGTCCGGGCCGTCTAAATGACGCTGTCAGCCTCTGTATACTTTTTTTTAAGGTCGTTCAAACAACACATCAGATGGATAAGATAAAACAACGGAAAGGCTTAGAAGAAACGAGTGGCTATCATAAACAGAACTCACCAGAGTAAAATACGCACCAGGTCCACATAGAATTCAGACGCTAAGCACAGACATACAGAATGGTAAGCATGACCAATGAGTGATTGGCTTGCCCTTCACATGCGAATTTGGTATTTGTCCCTGGATCGTCTGTTGTGTACTGTTTTGAATGGAATATCGCATACAAATATGCTGTAGCTGGTCACATGCAGTTGGAAAAGTTGAGTATTTCCAAAAAGTTGACTGGTTATGTGTCTCAATCTCCTTTTGTATGATTCAATAAATGCTGAACCTCCTCCGTTCTTTTAGAACGTGAAAGACAACCACCATTATCCCTGCTCAAGCATCCAGTTTGACTGCTCGAAGGTGCTGTTTTGGTTCACATTCATCTTGTTATTTCGCATCATTCCTTTAGGCGGGGAGCTTAAACACGTTCCACTACGATGGTATACGAGCGGGTGTGTTTATGGTGGGCCGAATGAGTCACTGCTTTAATGGTGAGCTGACAAAAATAATCAACAAGCGACAACAGCTAGGCAGATTTGATCGGACAGAGGTACTTACGGCTGGATCATCCTGGACATTGGGCTGGAATTCCGAGTTTGAAGCACAAGCGCATGTTCAACAGTACGTCGACGCAACAAGAGGATTGCCTTGTTGAGGGGAATTTCACTATAAGCTGAGGTGACATGATGTCAGTATGGTTCTAGAAGACAAGTTGAGACACGGAATTGTCCAGTCTCCGAACTATTCGTTATTCGTAAGCAGTTACCAGATGTCCGTCTGTCATGTTATTGACGATTTGGGACATAGAGTTGGAAACCATCTTGCATCCCTGAGTAATCACTTTGGCGTAGTCTTGTGATACTTCGAAATATGTCAGCGAAGTAAACTGTCAGATAATGTACCTTTTTATGCAAAAGGTGAATTGACCTTGTCATGACCACATTACGTTATCATCTAATGGGCTGTTCAGGATTCATTTTATTCGGTATTCCGGTTATCTTTAATTATCATGCGGTTCACTTCTGTCAACAGTTGCTCCTCTGAACCCGCTTCCTCCTACGGGTTCAACATGTGCGTTGTTAAGATAGAACAGTTTATTTATTCAGCTTACTTATTCTAGATCTGGAAGACTGCAGAACTCAGGCAATCTCACCTCTTGCATTGTCCATTCAGTTTATTACTTGACGTGGTGCATGCACACAGCGCTTTTTATGCATTGCTCCTTTTCAAAAGCAATTTAATATTTGCCTGCTCTGTAAAGTGTATCGACGATTCGTGTTCAGGATATACACATTTAACTGTTAACTGATAATGCAGTTCGTTGATATGCTTGAACTAAGTGTGTTTGACGTGAGTGCTTCACTATCACACGGTTGTTAATTTTATGGCGTCGATTTAGGCCTCATTTTCTGGCCTTTGTGGGTGGTCATCTTCAACTAACCCTTGAAAGAGACAATTTTGACTGGCAGATGCAGCCGTCCACCCTCTTTATCTTTCATTAACGCGTTCTCGACCAAAATTAATTGGTGTCCTTCTTTCTTTACAAAGGCAAACAAATAAATTTGATTCACTCGTCCACAGTATTTCTCAGTGAGTTACGAAATGGAGCCAAGTTTGTTGGTTGAGTGCATACGTACACGTAAACCCAAAAAATCCTACCCTCCAAAATTTGTGGTATTATCAGGTTGAAAATGAATGGCGTATAATTATGGATGAGATAGTTGAACTAAACAGCGAGCTTCCTTTGATAACTCTGACTTGCAGTGGTAATCTCAGTGAGTACTGACCACAGCTATTGCTTCCCGAGCGTACGTTGTCTCAAGCTATTACATAGATGGTAAGCACACACTGATCCGGTGGCTTGTGATTACCTATTGACAATCCTTAATCGGTTGTCATCCTACTGAAATTATTCGTATAAGGTGTTGATATTTTTCGATTGAGATGATTCTGACAGTAAACGGCAAAAGCGTTGAAGTTAAGCAAAACAGACACACATGGGTTAATTAAACGACTTGAGAGACACGGAGGTTACTCTACATACACAGTGACAAAGTCTAAGTAATCAAGATACTAGATCAAAAGGCTCACGATACATTCCATTCTTGACATGAAGTGATTACAAACCAAGTTGGGTAAGGCCACAATAAACCGTATATAAGGTACTGGTATGTGGAGCCAGATAATTTTGACAGACTAACCCAATTTCAACCTGAGCATCCTGAAAGGAAGTTTCTAGGTTGCATGACGAGCAGCGAACCTCCCAGTGGATCACCTGGGTCAAGATAATGGAGACTGTGTGCATGGATAGAAGTGACCTGGATGAATGTGAGCAATAAGATGACAACGATTAATAGGCGTATAGTAGGACAATATATTGAAATTTAACGTTTGCCTATGGAACCTGGCCTTTGCAAACCAAAGGAAAAAATACTACCTTTTATGTCTGTGGCTATAGGGTTCGTCACAGCTGAACGTCAGCAATACGTGTGAGACCATCGAGGCTTCAAGGGGAGTATAACTCCGATTTGATCTTACCTTTTACCGCGGCTTCAAATGGTAACTTTGTTACATACGTAAAAAACAAGGCAAAATATCACTCGTTACGTGATCATCTTGAAGAGAGTCAGTAAACTGCCTCGTAACCTTTAACGCGCCGTCACAGTCGGGGCCCCTCTGTCAGATCGAAATCAAACATTTGATCTAAACCACTGTTCACTGTTTATTGTTTTTATTAATGGAAGTGCGAAAATACTGTTATTGAAACCTGCGAAGCATAATGAGAAAATGGCCAGCCAGCAGCTTACAGCTTTTGCAAATATCAATTCTTCGATTTTTGTTCCGTGTCCCTTTGTCATGACTTCTTTTGAAACCGGATGACTACGGCTCAAGAATTGAAGGATGCGCCTTCAAAACATACTTCGATTGTACGTCATTGGGTTGCAGGATTAGGTCCAAAAAGATGTTAGTCAAGTGTGGTTAGACACGTTGTTGGACGTGTCACACTCGTTTTGAGGTGTTTTGTTTCAGTTGATTAGTACTTGAACTTGGATTCGCCCATCCACATATACGCGTAAGGCCGACAGCGAATCGATACTTTAAGGGTAACAGGTTGGTTACTGCCGTCATTCGCGATGATTGCGCAACCAGTTGTGACCCAGATTTAGGGATGGATAGTTGGGACGTGCTTAGTGCAATATGAATAGCACAGCACTCAACACGGTTGTCTCAAAAGAACGCGAATTGGGGTTCCGATCTGAAGTGTAGCAAGAGTAGATGGACCCCAATCCGAATCTGCTTAACTGGAACGTCTACGTGAACGCGAAAGTCGTAATCAAATGTGAGTGGTGTTTACTCTGTTCCGGACAACATCTCGGACGTATAGATGTTTGCTGCACAACGCACCTACGGGCATAAACATAACTGAAAACAAAAGACAACTGACCAAACCATTAGATGAAAATGCGTAATAAATGATTACTGATGAAAGAGTAGACTTACCTATTTGACTAGGGAATTCCATTGCCCTGTCCCATTGCTATATCAGCCGAAGCGAGCATTAAACACAATGTCTAGTAAGGGGCCTACACTAAGGCTTGTTGCCTCTGCACAGTTGTTCGGTGCAAATTTGAAAAAATTCGTCTTTCGGGACGTACCGTTACTGTCAGCGAATGACTATCAATTAGGACTGGGCTGAATCTGTTCCTGCATTCTGTTACTATCTATAGAACGGAGTGATCTAAACGACAGATAGCAGAAGCACTGGAGGTAATAAATTAGACCATAACAAAGATCAATGACAGATGGCTGTCCAGTTGGGACATGAAAGCGAATCTTTCTACTTTGAGACCAACGCCGCACAGGCTTTAGAAGCTTTAAGCTTCTATGGGCACAATACGAACTTTCGGGAAACAAGAGCTGAAGACCTTGATGTCCGAGAAATACTCCAGCTTTGTACGACATCCAAATAAGACGATGATATTTTGGGCCACGAGGTGCTGTAGTTATAGCGTAGTTGCATGTAGAGTTGTCTGGAGTGAATATGCCAGATTCCCCTGTGTCTTCTGAGCAGGTTTACACGGAATCAACCAACTGTCAATGAGCACATCACGCTGTTACAGAGAACCGAGGTTCCATAGGTGCAAGATTAACATCCTGATGAATGGGAAAGATGAATTTGTAAACCTGAACAGTAAAATCCCCAGGAAACAGCATTAAAACGCTTGAAGCCTTAATTTTTCTCTAGACTAACTGTGATGAGTTATCGATGGTTGGGTAGTGTGACTGCGGAGTTGGATCGTACGAGGGTTGTCGAACAGTTCACGAACTTCGACTCTTTTCCTGACCAGTCTGCTTGCCTAACCAAAATCACTGAAAATTTTCCAAATTGTTCAAAGCACGAGAAAAATTTGGATAGGTAAATCGTGAACACTGTGTTCTTAAATTCTTGTTGACGCAGTGTGGTACATCCTCGTAATAAAGCTGTAATTTGGGGTATGATGTAGGGCTGAAATGTGTAATCGGAGCAGAAGTTGGTGACAAACAATACAGACTAACCAATTTAATCGTACAAAACTGTAGAGCCCTTAACTTGTTCCTAAGGCCTGTCCAGGTACTTATATCACTTATATCACATTCTGCAGTTTAGCTGCATCCGATCAACCATCGCCCCATATATATAGATTGTAGTTACTTTTTACTGCAGTATTCATTAAGTGTTAAACTTTCTCAATTGTTCTGTCAAACTGCTGCTGGGGCTTCGATATCCACATTTAACCAATAAGAGTTCGGCTTACTCACATGAAAAGTGCAGTCATGTTTCTACTGAAAATGACTGATGTCCTGTAATTCCCTTAGCCATTTGCACAACAGAGATTTGGTTGAGTAACCTAGTGAGTTTTAGACAGTGTTATCGTTGATCGATCAACAAAGCAGCTGCCTAATGCTGTCCGTCTGTGTAAGCTTGAGCACATGATACAGTGGTGCACATAAGATTGTGTACAAGGTCAGAACTTCAAGCTAGACTGCATGAAACTTCAAGACAATATGTTCAGGTTACGGAATGAAAGGTGTAGCTTTCGTCAAAAATCACAAACTTTTGCTTGTATGCTTAGCACATACACACACAGAAACACATTCAAGTTCCTCAAGAAACTGCAGCCTGAATTGTCTAAGAACTTCAGGTTACTAAACGCTCACAGGCCGGCTCTTGAGACATGCCATCATGTGCTGAAACCTGGGCGAAGCTAATTGACACTGTAGGTTAAATTGTATCTTCAGTTTGAAAACAGCACAGTCATTCTAACAGAAATTGTTCACAAAATGCAGTCGACTTTATGCAGCTAGCAGGTTTTGTGTTCACCATCAAAGATGTGCAACCACCAAATTTCAATTAGACCGCATAATAGCATAAGCAATTTTTGAGATACATTTCGCATTTGAAGTTCCGGATGTCAGTGTTACAGTCTCTTTTAAATGGTAGCAATCTCAACCACCAAATTTCAATTAGACCGCATAATAGCATAAGCAATTTTTGAGATACATTTCGCATTTGAAGTTCCGGATGTCAGTGTTATAGTCCCTTTTAAATGGTAGCAGTCTCAAAGGGTGGGTCTGCGTTCACTTTAAGATTGTGTGATTTGAAAATGGAACGGATTCTGAAGTGTCTCAGCTCTGGCCTCCACAACCCATTAAGCTATAACTTAAAATGTCATGATGCAACCGAACACGGTTCTGAGCTCGTCATAATGTCCCGCTAAAAGCATACTCAAGTCACTGACTAATGGTTTTATATATACAAATGTCCAAATATATAACGGGATTTTCTAGCTTTGATGAAACACCTGAGAACGGTAGAACTGCCTTGTAAACAAAATTCCATTCTTCCACGCCTGAATCATTCTCAGTGAAATTCATCAAGGGAGTTAAAATCTAATTGAAACTAACACTACCATAGACGGTGGAGTCAACTTAAACAAGAAGTAACGTATGATTGGTGTACGAAAAGTTTTAATTGGGTTGTACGTGAGGTTGAATTATCCGTAAAACAACGGTATCATTTTTGTAAACTTAGTCTACAACGAACTCCAGGTCACTTGAGCAACTACTCAAGACCTTTTGAGTTCATGGTTAGTTCTGCTTTTATAAACAGTCTTCTGAGGTTTTATTAAATTTTTTGAACGAAAATCGATCAGCTTTCGAGTTACGCCCTGGTTCTAGAAATGAAATTTAGAGGACACAAAGTATGACAAACAATTCGAGCGGGGAAGAGCCTAAAGGTCTTTTCACGAATAGAAGACCTTCACAAGCTAGCCTGACGGACCGAGGCCTTGTCATGACTCATCAAAACATTGCCGCAGAACGTTCCTTTATTACTCCTCCAAGTGAATCGTGCGGCCTCTGAAGCAAGTCCGATAAGCAACACCTGTGGTTGTGGTGATTTTCCGAATAAACAATCCTTGTGCTGTCCGCGTTCTTGGATCGCGACAGTTAGTATCTTTACCAGGATTAAGGAT
>JTDE01005648.1:0-28138 GCA_014338405.1 Paragonimus skrjabini miyazakii
TGGAACAGCGTAACACGCACCGCCTACTACCAATCGCTTTTATTAACTCTGAAGATAAGCTTGACTCAGTGAATCGATCTAAACTGTAATAATTACCCAAGCGCATTGGCTTGTGAACCAATATGTGAACATACTTTCGGCGCTCCATTCTCGTTACTCAGCCCAGATTTATGCTTGCGATGAATTGTCTGTCAGTTTCAGCGCCAAAGGCAGCGCGCATGAAACCTGCCCACATTGGAAATTTCTGTACAATTTTGGCTGTTGCCGCACCTGGTGTAAAACCGACCGATGTTGACTACATCGATTATAAGACCTTTGGCAAGTTCCAAGCAGCACGAACAATGGTTGACACTATTTCTTGCCTTCTTAAATGCTTTGAAATGTACTCTGTAGTCTCGAGGTGCGTAGTTCTTCAGCAAGGCTGTTGTGATTGCATATATTTTGTGTTATGTAATGATCTTCTCGAAGTTGTCTGTTTTGTATACTTAGGAAGTTACCTCGTTAACAGCGGAGGTGTATAAAGTGAATGGAAGCTCTTATATCCAAGGCTGGAGCGGTGTCCGCCAATCTGGAACACCTTTGATGACAGAGGCGTCTCCTGAAAGCATAAGGATCGCGTATATAGGGTGCTTGAGAGGGTTGTGGTACTATGCTGTTTCAAGTTCCGGTCGCTCGAAGTAGAAAACGTAAACTACCTTCGGGCACTTGACCGTCAGTGTCTGCGTTCGATCGTTCGCATCGATGGTACCAACGGATGGGCGAAGAGGGTAAAGAAACGGATATTTGATAGTGTATCGGGTGATTTCCGTTGTCTAAACCATTTGTGCACTCAGATAACCAAGCTATATATTATGGATGTCAGCTGGTCATGTGCCCCACCAGGCACTTTTCATCGATGTCGGGTCCAGTTGGTGTGATATGCTTGGCGGACAGGCGATGACCTGGTTTAAAGGACTAGCCCCTGTAGGTCGCTTTCGTCCGTCGAGCTGGTGCTGTGAGTCGGAGCCGACGACCGTAGATGTTATGTAGTCTGATGACTAATCGGGGCCAGTGGCATGAGTGTTTTTGTTTGGCTGAATTGTCTGTGAGGCAGGTGCACTCAGTAACTCACGTCAGTAAAAGCCGCGAGAGGGCTCTCTTGCACCTAACGCCTTACTTCCGCTTACAGCTCGATTGTCCGCCTGGCTCAAGCACTTCGATATTTGAGCTTAAATATAGATGTTTTCCCAGTTGTCATATCCCTTCTTCTCCCTAAACGAGGCTTATTTTCTCTCTTCATGGTTGTCGTATGAATCACGAATGTGTTGCCATCCGTGATGATGTTTATGGTTGTTGGAAAAGTCTATTTTCCCCAAAAATAAACTGTTATTTTGAATCTTACTTTTTCGCGCCACAACGTGCCAAAACTCAGTTTTGGCACACGCTTCCCCGGCGTCTGTCATCGGCCCATCCCACTTTTAATGCACCAATTCAAGTGGGATTCTTCAATGCCATCAAAAGACTATATATATGCAGACGCCCGTCTGCATTGTTACCTTTGGTTTGAGAGCAAGTACAATCTCGGCTAATGGTCACGATCTTCTGTGTTATTCTGGGGTTTCCGGGTATTGCTAAGCTCTGTGCTACGTTCCGTGATTTGTATTGTCGTGCGCTAGACATTTTGTGATTAACGTTGACCACGAGGGTCATAACAATGATAGTGACTGTACGTGCGTTTGCTACACAAAATGCCCGTCACTTTGCAATTGGTTAACGCCTTACCCCCACTTATGAGGATCCTAGGACTAGCTTCGTTGGAATTTGCAGATCCTCAACTGTTTCTGGTGGAAATCGAGGGAACAAAAAGTGATCACTTCGAAACCCGGTGGCAGATTACTCGAAAAAAATGACGTATTCTGGGGATTTTCAGAAATTTACAAGGATTTCAGCGATCACTGTGCAGTTGGCTATAATGAGAGCTGATCATGAATAAGTTAACGGTTCTGATGTAGGACAATGCGGTTTCGGAGTGTTCTTCAAACACTGATGAGCAAATTGTTAGTTGACCTAAATCAATCACGCGACTCGAACTGAGAAGACAAACAAATCTTGACGGAATGTTTATCGATTGGAAAACACGTTGGGAGATGAACGCTCAGAGTAGTGCGATAAAATGATTAGTCCGTAGTAATGAAACACCAATGGTGAGCTACAATGTAAAGGTGCGGTAAATGAATGCAATTGTTTGTTTGGTGGCTGTCCACCTAACACAAGTGTATTAAAATATACTTACAAAACACATCTCCCTCCCGGATCTAGAGTTCGGCCTAGTCCCTTAGCTGTAAGGGTACAAGAGGAGAGTTGGAGGTTTGAGAATCCGACAATAAACCACATCAATGCACTCAGCTTGTGAGACTCTTGGTGCAATGTAATTTGGTGACCACAATAACTGGACGTTTGTAAAACCGGATCTGGTAACAACGATTCTGCTCACCAGGTTGTGGCGTCTTTAGTGCGGATAGACGGTTACTGCGTACACAGCGGCTCAATGTCATATGACAAAGCTGAATGAGAGTTTGAACGTGTTATGACTGTGGGATGTCCCCCGCCCATCATTTATTTATTCTGTTCAGTTGTTCTGACTGTAACTCTTTACTAAGCAAATGACGAGTTTCAATCGAAGTTTCAGGCTGCCGGATGTTCCCGGTGTCCGAATGAATGGTCTTCGTCACAATATGTTCTCGGTTGGACAGTTGGTAATTTTACATCATTCATAAACGTAGCAGAACGTACATCCGTTTAGACATTTGAATTCATTCTTCATTTCGTTGCTTGTATTGTTGCTAACATTTGGAGACGGCTTCATTTTTGTAGGTAGTTGATTCGAATATTACGGACCGAACGTTGTGTTCATCTTCTGTGGATGGCTTCCTTTAAACTGCTCACTGATTCGTTACTAGTGGAGTTGAAACAAAGCCGCACCATTCCTGAAACGGTTAAACATTTGTTGCATTATCCGGTTGACGTTTCCAAGTTCAACTTTACAATACAAAATGAGGATTTACAGGATTTTTATTCCTTTGATCTGTACAAACTCATTCAATGCGTATTTAGTTTATGCAGGGAGTATGTCACTACTGAGGCTCATATGCTCATGCAGTATACAGTTCAGATGGCCAAAGCAGATGTGTTCTTCCAATGTCTTTTGGATCAATTTGTACAGGACGCTGAAATTGACTACCTAACCTACATTACTGCACAACTAGATGCTTTTGTTTTCAACATAGATCGGTTACGTTCATTGTTTGCTTGTTGGTGTGCCGTTTCCCCCGAACAAAACACTTCCGCAGTTGTTCCGTCATTAGAACAACGTGCACGTTCAATTGGTACATTAGCTACCTTGTTTGCAAATGTTTCTCGTGGACGTCTGGATTCCAAACTTTTGGATCGGAAGCGTTTTACTCTTGCTGTTTTATCAGCTTTTGAAACAACAGTGTTTGGTAATGAGACCTATTTTCAACTTTGCGGACTGACACTTGGTCAGTTGGCTCTAAATGGATACTCCTCTGAGTCGGCAGCTTACGTTTTGTCCTGCGCAGAACGCTCACTCGCCATGCAATCCACCACTGATGCGACTTCGTTTTTGTGGTCCACTGCAGTTTGCTATATCAAAGACAGCTGTCTGGAGATGTGTCTGCAGCCGATCTTGTTCAGTAGTCGGCATCCCCGTCTGGTTGGTTTATTGTTATCCAAAGTACTAACTAGCACAAAACCCCTCACGATCGTTTCCATTCTTCGGCTATTTCGCCGTCTCATTTTCACGCGCTACTTTCCTAAAGGCCAAATATTACGCAATATGTTTGGATCCTTAGCTGAAGTGTCTATCCACCAGTGCTCAAAATCGCAGGTAACAGAGATGGTCCATAAAGTCAATGAAGATTTGGGGCTCCCCACACTTCGCCTCTGGGCTGATATAACGGCGATTCAATCTACGTCTGTTGAACAACGAGTCTACGTCTCACAAGCGTTGGCTTCTTGGTTTACTGATTTTTACAATCCGGTTGTCTCAGCTTTGGGCATCAAAGTTTCACAGAGTGTCATGCTTCCCGATATTCTGTCTGGAATCAGTAGTCATCTTTCTAGTCCGCGAATCGAGATCCGGACTATCGGAATGGCCGTCGGAGAATTTTTAGTTGGAATGCTCGACTTGTCAGCCGAATCCAAGACTACTGAGTGTCTCAAGTTTGAATATGAAGAGACAGATTATGTTAAACAAATCAAAGCATTCTTCATTGAAGTTATTCCATATTCAGCAGAGGTAAAAGATACACCTGCCGTCGCAGATAATGGTAAGTTATAAAGAATGCTCTTTTATTGAATCATTTTGACACTGCCAACCTTTAGCCACTTGTTTTGCCAGTTCAGTCACCCCATTTTTAAGCCGCTACGCTGTATTTTAGATGATCTTTTGTCCACTACGCCGACTACCCTTCAGAAGGTCGTAGGTGGGTCCCCTATCATCTCCAGTTTGAGCAGGTCGGTGATATCTGTCACGAATATTGTTAATCACCTTATTAGGCAATATGGCTATGCAGTTACATTTACCATAACTAGAAGTTAGTCAGTTCAGTACTTGCTTCATTTCTGATTTGCCATCCACAACCAACATGGTTTCCGTTGGAAATAGCTCAGTATTTAGGGCTGAAGGCTTGAAATGTCTTACATGACGTTGCGGGTTACAACCCTGCTTCTAATTTCACTTCACATACATGTTGTTTAGCCTTGCGACCATACCGTATATGACTATACGAAACTCCATCGAGTTTGACAACGTGTCAAAGCCAACTATCTGTCTGTGCCCGGACAATTAATTTTTCTAAATGTCTTTGTCTTTTCCGGCCTTTTCACTCTCCTATACTATTCGTTATTACTCTGCCACAATATATTTAGGTTCTGATTTTAGCCTCATATACGCATGTATATCTAAGCGCCTTAATTGTATAAAGCATCGATAGTCAGAGGTAAATGGTTATTTGTGCTTCCGTCCTGTAAAAACGCACCAACTACATTTCTCTGTAACTTTTTCAATTGTTCCACTGCTTCTTCTCCATTTGTTTTGTGCTAGATGGTTTTTTATCATCTGGACTGATTTAATTTCAAACAAATGTCTGAATTTTGACCATTCATTGACAACTGTTCGTCAGTTTATTTTACCAGTTGACTTTCTGCTGTTTGTTTTAGAACATGTGGCACTCAGTTGCACCGGAGAAAATTTGGCAGGTCCACCGACGACTTATGCAGACAGTGATGATGATCCCGATCTCAATGAAACCCCCCTTGAACCTTTACCTCAGCGACCAGGAATTCCAAAAGCTGTGGCTTCTATTCTGTCCTTCAGTGCAAAACCTCGATATCTGCGAGAATGTTTGTACGGAATGCTCTCAACAAAACCGGAAGATAATCACATACGTGTCGCTTGTTTCAGCGCTGCTGCTGATCTCATTTACAGCCATCCACAATCTGCTAAAGAACTGGTGATTGACCTCGCTCGGGTATTCGTACATGTCGAACCACCGGCTTGTCCAGATGAGTCCAGGCTGCTTACTTGTCGTCACGAAGCCTTAGTGGCTCTTGGTGTTGTAGCACCCAAGGAATGCGCCCGTTATTTAACAAACGAGTTTTGTCAGCCATCCTGTTCGTTAGCACAGCGCCAAAATATTATATCGGCAGTGGCGGATATAGCTTGTCATCTGTCTAGTAGTCAATTAATCGGTCAACCGAACAAGTTTGTTACGTCCTTATCCTCCATCAAGAAAGAGACAGTCATCCCTTTGAGCACTTCATCGACACTTGCACGCAAAACACGTCGACTTTGTAGCAAAATCACGGATAAACCACAAACTGTTAACGCATTTTCAACAGTTGCCGGCGATTTCTTTTTTCCACTGCTGCGAAGTATCCCACAACTCTTTTCAAATTCAAAGTCTGGCACATTTGCTCACCAAGATGCCAGTCTGTTGGGAAATTTAATAGCTACTTTGGCCACCTTGTATGCATGTTCACGCTTTTCACCGTGCCAGTCTCGAATGGCTTCTGAGCTGATTGAGTTGACACCCTTGCTGTATCGACATTCCGAGCCGGCTGTCCGACGGGCTGTTCTGATCGCCATGGGTACAGTCATTAGTACCACACCTTCCAGCTTATTGAATGCTAATCCGCAGTTATTTCTCGGCAGACCTCCAGTGCTCGACTCCATGTCACGAGTAGACCATTTAAATTCTCCCGATATTTTCATCCTCAGTTGGCTTAAACATGCCACTGCTGATGAGGATTCCGAGTGTCAACTGCTGGCAAGGGTTGGTTTGTCAGCTTTTGTAGAACGAGTGGAAGATCTCAGTTCCATCGAACAGGTTGATTTCAGCTGACTTCCCCCGTTTTTACATCCGATGTACATAAATAACTGTAATTATTGTGCACTATTGTGAACTGATATTTTCCAGTGTACTTTTCTCTCGCTATCGTTTAGAATTTGTGTTTTGTTTATGATAGCTGAATAGTTAATCCTTCTGTCTCTGTTTACCTCCACTTTGATTACTGATAGGCAGTAGGGTATTTCATATGAAGCCAATCACATTGGATTGCAACGTTTGACATCAGGTAGATTTTTGAGCCACCTAACCTGGAATAAGAACAATGTGCTAGCTGTGTCATTGATTTGAGTTAACAGTACATTTATTGCGGTTCCCAACGCTATTGTACAATATGACTGTTACTCACAAGAGACCACGGCTGAACGTTCAGCTCTGTTAAGTCGCTCGTGCTTATTATGAAATCAATGACACTGTGCCCAACACAATCGTCCTATAAATAATTCAGATGGGCTTCAAAGTCCTTTTCGAGTAGTAACCTCTAACGAGAGCATCCTTTGCATCCAGTGTTTCATTTCGATCGAGGTTGCCTGGTGTTCTATCCAAACGCAAAAGTTGCACTTAATTTGGGGTGACGTCCATTTTATCTGCCATGTAAATGAGAGCACTCCCGTCGTCCAAAGCGGATTTTTCTCTTCTTTCAACAGGTAAAATTTGGGTTTGGAACAAGCTGATAGTTCACTTAAAAACCCGAGTCGCACAACAATCTGCGCACAAGGTCGGACATCACTATGCTGCCTTTGAGCTAAAAACATGCATACAGGGAATCTGGTTTTTAGTTAGAAAAATCCCGTCCCAGTAACTGGGCTGACTGGTTGATTGCCAGGTTGCGGATTGGGGAATGATCATGTGCTTAAGGGTTAGCTGCAGAATACGCGTGCTTCTCTCGACGACTGAGTAGTCGCAAACGGTAGTATCGCCAGAGTGTAGTTGATTCTCGGTCAACATCCGGCTCTCATATAACGCGCCACACGTGCTCCTTGACGGTCCCACAAGGCACGTCACACTACCACAGTATTGTTTCAAACGCTCCAATAAGAGTACATGAGCTCTCACGCAGCGCTGTGTCCATCTAGATTGTTTGTAGGGCCTGCGGACATCGTGCGCCCCAGCCAGCCATGGATAAAACCCGGGAAAGACGCATGATTCATCAGCTTCGATTGGTACGAAAAGTGCACCGAGTATCTTGAGTAGATGAACTGCATCCGACGGACATATGAACCGATTTGGCCCCCAGCAACCACCAGCAGTCGCTGCAATAGCCTTGTTGGTCTTGAGTTCTCTGACTCGTCAGATCTTTAGCTCCAGATCCGCCTTTCATGGTGAAGCTTGGAACCACTGGGATTCTTCCGTCTCAACTTTATGCAGTTGGCGTCCCGACTGGATGGATGAACCGATTTACTAATCTCGCCCTTCACTTAAGTGTGAATTCCGTGCTCCTTCCCGCTACCGTGCTGGTAAAACTTTTCAACTGAAGGATCTTTTTGAGGATCTCGGATCAGGTGCATTTCTCGACCTACCCTCAGCGATTATGAACTTAATATAAATTATGAATTCCGTCCCATATTTTTCGCGCAAATCTCTGACCAGTTGATCGGTGACTAACTTTGTCCTCGACGTTTGCTTCATTTTTTCCTTGTTCGTTACTTTACCTTACTTGTTATCCCCCTTGATTTCGGACGCACACCGGAAGTTTGCCTCGTTTAGTGTTCATGACTGCCGTCAAAGTCACAGTGCACTAGCTCCAAAGACGCTGTGTTGACCTGACCGACAAAAAACCCATATTTGCCCACCATATACCGTTTGGGTTTGCCACCTTCAGTGTTCAAACACATGAAGATAGGCAAACAGGTAGCCCTTATACGTACATTGGCGAGTTCCGCAATCGATATCCGCTGTTCTACTAAGACACGACTTCAGGAATTTAATGCAGTACTACAGCTTTAGTCGTTGTCAGCTGCTTCACAGTGTGTGCAGGATATGTGCTTGTCCGGGGGTCCTGTAGCACAGGCTGTTGGTCAGGCCGATGTAATTACCTTAGACGCATGTAAAAAGAAAACTGCCTGGCTGAATACCCGTCAACAGTCCTTTGTGTTTTTGGATTCTGAGATACGATTAATGCATCGAAAGGCACTCTTCACAAACATTTTATTATTGCGCCAGGTGCTGTCACCGAATGCAAAAGAAGATGAAGTTTAACATCAGCCCACCATCGTCCAGCTTGCTCCATTGTTTTCCTCAGTTATTCTTAGGCGTTATGTCCATTTATTAATCTACTACTTCTGCCACATTCAGCAGCAGCCCAAGCCATAATATCCACTTGCGCAACCCCAAACTGAAAATGACTGTGTTTGTTTACTGTCACAGTTTAATTCCATCCTGTTTATCCTTATAATGGTGTTTCTTGCATGACGCTAAGCATTCGTGCACTGACGTCATTCTGTATATTACATACAGGACAACATGGAACCATCGACGTCTCATACCCAAGTCATGATGGTCAAACACGTTAGCAGCTGTGAAGGAGTAAGGACTGATCTGGTTGTTCAGACTACGAAATCACACTAACCTTGAAATGTCCGTACGTTACGTAACGCCCGTTTTTTACTAGCTATTCAGATTTTAAAAAATTTAACACCCTTAGGAACACGTGAGTGAATTTGTTGCTTGTCTTTCAGTGTGACTCACTATTACTTTTGTTTCTTCGTTAAACACATTTTTTGGTTTGCTCAAAGTTTAAATGTTTGCTTTTTTTGGTCAGTAGTTTCCCATTTAAAAGCTTGCTCACGTTAAGTGATATTGTAAGCCATCAATTATCGTACATTATAGATACTCTGTCCGTGAATGGAAACCATTCCTTCCAGTGAATGGACAACGGTAGACACTGACGATTTGGAAATTGCAGACCGCTCCACTGACGAGCGAATTTTTGCCTGTGGGCTACCCGAATCTACGGAGGATGTGGAACTGAATATTTCTACGGAGAACATACTCGGTTCTACGACGGCCTATTCCCCATCGGATAACCCGATCCATGTTGAAGTTTGTGTGTCACAATTCAACGTAGAAACATTCTCTGCTATTGAAGCACGTGTCGTCAAATTTCTTCGCAGTCTTGGCCCTCGGCACGTGCCCACAATTCTTAACAGTTGTGAGAATCAGTTCACATCGATCAATTCAGAGGTTATAAACCAACAAACCGGCGATTTTCTTCAACGTTGCGTCACTTCAATAAGTGTATGTTCCTTAATACCTGCAATGTTATTCGTTCAGTATCGTTTATATTACCTCCTACTCAGTGAAGACCCTAGGTGCTTTTTTAATGTTCTCTGTATTCTCTTTCGAGTCTGACGAAAACACCTCCAGCCAAAGCCCTGACTTTTCACAGATGAGTTTCATTTGAAATCATAAATCTGTCGAACTACTCATTAGTAATACATCTGATATACTCCTTCGTATTTTTAAAAGGTTAGGTTTCCAGCCTTTGCGTCGCATTTTATTCTTTTCCACGTGACATCTGATGTTACATATGAGATGGACAGTGTCATCTGACATTTTCGGACAAACATAATTATGTGAAAAGCCAGTAACTTCGGGTTTCGTCTGTACAGCAATATCTTAAATGGGTTTACTGAGTCGGCTGAGTAATTTGTTATCACGAAATGTTTAGCGATCGATAGCGTTGTGGCTGGTGCTTCATCAGTTATTTCGGCCATTTCTTTTACGCAGTTGAAACCCAGAGTTATTACATTTTGCAGAACGATACTTACCTGAAATTATCACAAAATTGGCACAAAATTGGCTAAGGCAACCAATCGGTTTTCCACGATTCTGATTACGTAACAATCGGTGCGTTTGTGAGCGCGTCTAATCGCTGGTTCTCCATATTTGTATGATATAACTTGCATGTTTTACATTTGCGACCGATGAGATTAAACGAAATGTTAGCATGTCGCAATATATATCTTCTTTCTGCTCTGATGAAACGTTTTCTTGTTTGTACAATACTGTTGTCCTTCACAGGGACATTCCATGTGGTTTTTTCTTTAGTCACCTTGTTCTGGACAATCACAATGGATTCTACATATGGTGTGCGGACTCTCCTCACGTTCCGTTAGCCGAGTGTGACCCTTGTAATCCACTGTGTCGTATTCTTAAACCGCGTTCTTTGCGACGTTTTTATTTAATATTCCTATCGAAGCAGTCCATTCTTTGATGTCTTTGAATGTGGATTGCGGTAGTCGCAACCAAATCGTCTTTTATCCTGTTCAAACACTATTAGAGTAACGCATCCTATGTGCTTCTATCTTTGTCGGTCTCAGATACTCTTAGATGAAGCCGATGGCGAGAACGGGTATGACGCGAGCAGATCCGTGGACTTACGTACCGTGCCCTTACTGGTTCATGTATACCAGTTGGTGTCCGGTGATGAGGCCTTTCCGGTACATGAAACTTTCGAAGTTGGTTCAGAGACTGTGAACGGTGGTACCGTGTGGTTACTTCCATCAATGGAGATGCACGGATTGTGGGAGTCATTGATCTTTGATTCCGATATCAAGCTGAATTTGCTCGGGTACGCCCAAACTGCTCTTTTGTTTGCGGATCGACAGGTATGTCTTTAGAGTAGTTGCTTTACATGAGTTAGAAAACGCGATCGCACGATTGATGGAGTTTTAATGTAAGCCTGGTCATGAATCTATTCATGATTACGGAACTGTTGGTTCTCTTCACAGCTGTGAATGTGGCGCTGAAAAGACGAAAACTGGCGGATGCTAACACTGTTTCGATTCTCTTGGGAGTCATCACAGAATTTCCCTACATCTGGTTTCTTTAATGAACCTGAACGAAACTGAAATGAAAAGTGACATCTCATACGTTGTGATTAAGGTTGATTCTCTTTAATTATTGAACCAACAGTTTACTGGGAGCAACTCATGACTTTTGAGGTTTGACAAGCTGACGCGGTTGACAACATAGGGAATGCAGTCATAAATGACAAAACACAGGAATACCAACTACCAAGGTGACCCTGGCGTTAAGACAAAATATTTTCAAACATCCGATGGGGCCTGCGCTGTTCAGTTATTTTTCTTTAGATCACATTAAAAGGCTTGCTCCAAATTGATGAGAACCAACTAGAAACTCCAGACTTTGGTATAAAGTCTAACGAATGAAACATAACGTCCTAAGTAATAAAGTAAATTACCTACATTGGATAAAATCAAAGCTTATGGTGTATTTTTCGTTATCTTTCAGAGCGGCCCAAAACGCACCCTCGAGCTTAGCGTATTTTGTGTTCGTTCTGTCATCGCACATTAGATTTCATGGCAAAGCCATTTCAGTAATTAACGTTGACAGAATGTCACTTTTCTTCGCGGCCTTGTTTACGGTTATCTTTATGTGTTTAGTTCTGTCGGTAGTGTTCTGGATATTAGTGATCTTGTAGCGCAGCTTTGAGCACTTACAGTTTGTTAGATCAATAGTCAGCGCATGTTGACTGCATTTCTCATAGATTTAACGCCCATCAGGTGCAGACATTGACCAGTCGAGTTTGCTTTTCACTAGACGGACCCTTTGATTGATCTGTCTGCTATACGTTAAGTAAAGGTATCTAGAAATTATGGACAGGTTTTCCGTCTAGTTCACAAGTAATTTTGCATGACAACTGTTCATTTGTTTTACCATACCGCCGACCATTCATGGAAACATTTAGGAAAGTTTACTAGAACATGAGGACATGCTTCACACTACTGTAGCCACTGTTCATTTTATCATCCTCCTGGGAAAATCAAAAAGTCTACATTGCAGAGGACATTTCATACTTACTCAGCTGAACGTCCATGTTTCTGACCGAGTAGTGGTGCTGTTACTGAAGCTGCGGCTCACTACAGTGGTGACGAGAATTATTGAAGAAGCAGTGTTTCCGAAGTAATTGCTGAACCACTGTCTTCGTTCATAGTTACAGAGATGGTTTCAAACCATACTTTGGAATTGTTATGCAAACGTTCGATTTTAATAGGTTCACATACGTGGTTTATCTTTTCCTGTAATGTGGTGTTTGTACATAGTGACTGAATATTTACTGAACGATTATGTTAGTTTCCTAGATTGGTTTGGATAGGCTATTACTTGGGCCGTGCGGGCTTTTGCGACCGTGCGTTTTAAACTTGCGTTCCAACGGCGCCAGAGCCTGTTCTATCCATCGAGTTTGGTAATGTTATGGGGTTACGCCTGTGGACAAAACCTATTTAAACAGCATCCCTGGTTTGTTTGTTATTGGAAAACCATAGGGTTGTCTCTACCTGTTGTTTCACAAATAGCCACACTGCTCACATCTCTTAACCGAAGGCTCAGAGGTAGCCAAATCCTGAACTTCTAATCGACTTTGACACTGGGTATAGATGGGCCTCTTAACACGACTATCCGTATTTCTTATTTGCACTTTTTTCATATACACATGGCCAAAAGCATCCCCATCAATTCGAAACACGAATAAAGAATATAGGTGGTTAATGATTGAAGTTGTCGTCAACTTTAAGTCAGACTGGCGGGACCGTCCTATCTTACGCGTATAAAATGACATCCCTTTTGATTGTTTCTGCACCTTGCTACGGGTGTAGGTGAACTACACTGCAGATGCCTGATCGTCCCTACTCCACATAACCTTCTATCACAATGGCACAAGGTGAGTCTGGATTCGTCGGTTTAGGTACTTCGCCTCCATATAATCTCACATTACATGGCTTGTCACCCAGACCATTCTTTTCTACCTGTCCCTGCCTACCAGGGGGACTACAGGTATGGGGCCTTGAAAATGATGACTATATTATTTAAGCACCTTCGCATTGTTCTCAGGAATGTCAGTGTTACTGGGCTTACCAGGAGTGTAACCAGGAGGTTTAGAGAACTGGAAGTTTTCTGTCTAGAATAGTGCCTATTCTTCACAATAGTTGAACCATAAAACTTAATAATGGATAACGACGTAAATTGCAAATAGACCGGGAAAACGAGTTGTGAACAAAGCACACAAAAAAGAACGCAACAAACCAGCGAGTAGGCGACCGGAAAGCCGTATGACCTAGGATAGTCTAACAAATGAGAAAGCGCAGAAGTGCAATCGAACAATGTCAACAACGTGAACGTTCAAAATAAGTAGCAAGGCGGTTGGAATACGTAGCAAAGCAAGGGTGTCTCTACAAAGCAAAGGAGTTGTCTCGTCTAGCTCAGAAAGCTCTTAAATTCTATCCTAGTGTTAGTTTAAGACGAAACACTTTCGGATCTTCCCTTTTATTACGTGTTGAATCGCCTGACCTAAAAGCGAGAAGAAAAAAGACGCCGTCTGTTGGAAAAATGAATCGGAATTAAACCACAAGAGTTCTAAGACGAAACGATTGCTATACATGGCCGATAGAACGCAGAACAAATCAGACGAGATGATCAAAAATGGTTGTCAAGCTGTCACATTACAGTTCAGATAGCGTACATGCGCTCCACCGCACGGTTGCATCTGATTGGCTCAGTGGTATAATACAAGTCAGTCAACCCGAAGCCGGATCGATCGACTGATATGACGTGATTCGCCTTGACTGCTTCGTTAGGAGATGCATTTTCTAGCACACTTTTACAAGAACACTTCTCTGTCCGTGCTATCCACTTACGTACAGCTTTCTTGTCAACATTCAACGTATGGTTAATCTAATCATCACACTCTGTTATGCATGCTACATGCAACGAATTGCCAAAATAGATTTCATTATCACCGGGCTCAGTTAAAAGTGCACCAAATCTCAAACCCGTTTTGACCTTGCTTAACATAGATTTTTTGGATGTCAAAGAATGTGATCGCATGTGGAATGGGTTAGTTTATGCAAACGTGATAGGCGAATGGGGGTCTCATTGAACACTGAGGGCAGTCTGAACGATCATTTACTCTCACTTTTTGTTCGTGTTTCCTGTTTGGTCTGTGAATTCAGATGGTTGACCCCATGTATGTGTGTTTTCGGTTTCCCACGAACATTACAAAATGTATATCTAGGCTTACAATACATTATCGACTCAAGGTTGCTTAGTTTCGTCAATATCCACAATCAAATGTAATGTTACCCTTGCTATCCAATCCCGTTCTGTTAGGTCCTATCTCGATTAACCTTCGCATTTGTGTCATATGCTTCGTTTACACAGGTATGCACTTCTATTATTGCATGGAACCGCGTTGTCTTGCTATACGGTCCACCGGGAACAGGGAAGACTTCGCTCTGTCGCGCCCTGGCCAATAAGCTAGCTATCCGTATGGCAGACCGATACACGTCAACCAAGCTGATCGAACTGAACACCATGAACCTAATGTCAAAGTGGTTTTCCGAGAGCGCCCGACTCGTTGCGCGAATGTTCGACGCTGTCAAGGAGTACTTAGAGGCGCCGGACCATTTGGTCTGTTTATTGGTCGATGAAGTGGAGAGTTTAACTGCTGTGCGAAATTCTGCCATGTCTGGCTGCGAACCAAGCGACGCTATTCGTGTGGTCAACGCGGTCCTCACTCAGATTGATCAGGTACTCCTTTTTTTCTCCTTCCTTCTTGGTTGATGAATTCAGGCAGGCTATTCAAACGTTTAAGCAATTGATATTGTTAGGCCTTACATCTGGTTCGTGGACCCAGTTTAGCTCAGTTCACTACATGTTGGAAATCAAACACTTGTCGGTTTTGGTTGTATTACTTCACTTTTGCGTAACATTTTTGACATTGATTTCACAAACACGTCTATCAGTTTTGGCAAATCTTTGCTGCTGTAGCTGTCTTATTTCACTCGTGTCACCGGATTTCCCTTGATCACGAATATGACAACGACAGTCGACAATCTTGTGTGAAGACCATGGACAACATTTAGTCGAGTAATCGAAAGGGGTGGAGTGAGTATTTCTGTGTGGGAATAGCAAAATGCTGTTTTTCGTGATTAATGACTGTGTTGGCCATCGCGTTGATGTAGGCTGGAGAATTTGATTAATTTCGGTACTAACTTATTCGAAATGAAGTATGCGGATGACACCATCCTGCTTTGTTTAACTGCCGAAGACAAGCAAACCGTACTAACTTAAATGATGCTTGGATTGGTCTTTATGGAATTCTCAGTGAACCTTTGACATGCTTCAGGACTGAGGCCTTCCTACGCTTAGCCTCTTCATCGCACTCGGTCTGTTTGATACTGTGGACTGTTTTACTTCTTGTCAGATTGTAATGGTATTGATGGGATGTCAGCGAGAATAGCAAAGTCTCGTGTTGTCTTTGCCAATCGGCACCTTCTGGGGCTTGGAAAAGACGTCCGGCGAAAGGAAAGGTATATAGTATATCTTCGTGCGATCTATTTTACTCTACTGTTTGCAACCGTGACCTGTTCTTGAGGGTCGACCGTCGTTATTTCCACCGGTTAGTCTGCATAAATTGGGATGATCGCGTGACCAACACAGCAGTTGATCAACGCGTCTTTAAAACAACTTTGTGTTCGCGGTCAATTGTTCATCTAGTACGAATGCAGAGATTAGAACATGTACTGTGCATGCCAGCTGAGCACTTACTACTCCGGACATTTTCTATAACCATCAGCCGTGAAGTAAAACCCCGATGTAGTTAACTAACGACGTAACCGCTTCCGTTGTTTGGCCGAGTTACCTGTAAAATAAGTGCACTTAATGACGCAGGGCCCTACTTTCGCGTATAATTCGCTTGTTTGTCCGCTAGGTATCTTCATGTTGAATGTTTGAGTATAAACGTAGTTGTTTTTAGTTGTTACTTCCGTTTTCTTTTTGACTAGGGATTGTTTTTTCTTCGATTGCGTGACAGTTAGACGCCAGTGAGAAGCACTAATATAATTGCTATTTTCGATGTTGAAGATGATGAGCAGAAATGTTGGGACCTAAACTGTTACACTGTGTAACGTGGGCAAATGTTGCCTGAGCGGTTGGGGCTCTCGTAACCACTCAGTTCTCGAGTTGAACGCGCTATTGGATGTGGTAGAGTACGACAGTCGATAACATGTCCGCATCTGCGTCACCTTTAGCTCTTCTTTTTAAATTTGTTCTCTCCGGTTTTCTCCCTATGTTTTGATCATTTTCTTCGACGAGTTACTACTTCACTATTGAGGTGAACAGCAATCCAAGCCACAGTACCATCTGGTCAGGCCCATGACTATTGTGATTCAATGAGTTATATTTATATAGCTCCATTTCTGTGCTTTTTCTGCCTGACAGATCAAACGTTACCCAAACGTGCTCGTACTGGCCACCTCAAATGTGACCGGTGTAATTGATCCGGCGTTTTTAGATCGTGCGGATGTTCGGCTTTATATCGGTCCGCCGTCAGCACCAGCCATCTACACCATCTATCGTTCTTGCCTAACGGAGTTGGTTCGCGTGGGGTTACTCGAGCCGGACAACGAGGGTTTGCTCAGCTATCGCGCGGTGGCAGCCATGCGACTTAGTGAAAACAAGGTAGGTTTGCCGATAAATGATTTGGTCTATGCCGCATAATTCCTGGGTGTCTGATTTTGTGTAGATGTATAGTTCGTATTTGCTTATTATTTAAGCAAGAATCCCACTGCGTAATTATTTACTCAAAACAGTAAGACATATCGTGAGATATTAACATTTCGATTTACTCACATCAGTCGGTAACGTGAAACTAAGAAATTTTGTATAACGTAGGTCACATGTTGGCGAATGTATTTCTGGGAGTGCTTAAAAGACAATTTCGGGAAAAGATTTTTGGGGTCTTACTCTACGAACGTGAATGATATTCTGATACTTTTCCCCTTTCTTACAGATTTGAACTCCATTAACCAAACGTCACAGTATCTTGTTTGCCATTCTTAGACATTCTTATAACCGGGTGTCAGGATGAAACATTGTAACAATCTGTTTATCAAAAGTCAATATGATGTAGGAAGTATTTACAATTCTCAAGCTTCGCACGTATTGCTTATAAATGGGGATCAGTGTGAACATTATTCCACAGAGCCAGAAAGATACGCACTGCAGATCGACTTACGAAAGAAGGGGAGCTCATTAGAAAAACTGGTGGATAAGGGTTAGCCAGAAAAGTTCTTTAACATCCACAATGGAAATTAAAAAAACAAAAATGGCAAGCCACAGGGTGAAAAAATCTCTTTCAATGATGACCATTTGACCAGCAACATTAATCACAAACTGACGTCAGCATTACAATGCACTTACCCAGCTGCCCAATTTCGCAGTCTGTGGTGGCAATATATACTCAACCAATCAATCTGTCTCTCATTTAATATACCCGTTCAGTTGCAGTGACGTCTGCATAGGCGGAACAAATCGTTGCCCACATCAGAATATGACGGAGCACATTCCTAAATGGTTATCAACCGGAACGTCATGAAACAATCTGTTGACTGTAACAGGTTCGAAGAACCCGGCTCCATCGATCGTCTAACACATCTTAGCAACCGGTCGCTTAGTTAACCCTGCCAAATCGTTCACGATACCGTTACGTAGTCTTAACCATAACGTGCTGACGATTAGTGTAGTTATGCTAATCAAACTGAACACCACCCACATTCGATCACAGCCTTTACATGTAGATAGGCCTCTCAGCCGGCTCACTTCAGTACACTCGAGTTTCACACTTGTTGGAGCTCATCAGCAGTGCATATCCCTCTCTGAGCCGGAATTTGCACTCGGACCCTCGAGTTTGTGAGACTAGCGTGTTAACCACAACAAACGAAACAATTATCGCAATCGACTCCCATCTAGTAGGGATATCATTCTGTCACCGGTTCGTACTACATTGGATGAAATAACTTTATGCCTCGTATTTTGTATTGCCTCCAACGGAAATAAATGAAACATGGGACGCCACATTTGCTTTAAGGATTATACAAATTATGGGAAAATTGAACTGTGATTCGCTGCAATGTATATGATGGTGTACGAACGAAATATGCTGCTCGGCTACATCCGTGTAATGTGACTATCACACAGCCACCGGTTATTAGTACTTCTATCCATTAAAACGTTGGACAATATCGAAACGTACTACCCCCTGTCATAAAGCATGTCCTCCGCAGTTTTGCACATCTGCTTCACATTATTTAAACGCTTATCTTTCGACGACGTGACAACAAGGCTAGTTATGAAACTTGCATCTTCCACCCAACAAAATCACCTGTGTGCATGAAGAAGAAGATCCATCATATAGTGTTAGCCTTGAATAGAACTTTCGTCACTCACAAATAGACTTGACGTTTACGGTAGTATTCCTGTGTCTTTCTCTTCCATCGTTTGCACAGAGAATCGTTCAATATGGTGGACAAAATGGGCACATTGTTCCCCCGTAACTTTCTTCATAGCAAAATGGACTACTTGTTCCAGATTACACATGCGCCATTCTTGTTGGCTCATTACTTGATCAGGATCACCACGTATCAACGCATCATAGTGAACCCGCAACTGTTGCTTCATTCTTGTCTTCACTATACTCCAGACATTCTCAATGGGATTCAGCATAGGTGAATACGGTGCTAATCGTAATAGCTGCCCTCCTTGATAGACATCTTCAGCAATGGATGTCTTCCAAATAAGTATGGCAAGTGGCATTGTCGTAAATCACAACTATTGATAACACAGCTGCGGCGATCTTCAGTTTATAGATCAGAGCACGGAACCATTGTCTATAGTTATTACTGTTGTATTCACCCTCTTCGCACTGTGTAGGTCGTAATAGAACTTTCTGTCACTGCTCCTAGAAAATGTAAGTTTCGGCCTCTGCTGTTGGCGACAGAAATGTGTGCTATCGTTATCTTCAAAGAACGTCCCAACGATTTCGTACAAAACAGTTCAAATTCCGTCTCATCAATCCAGCAGAGTCTTGGAGCTTGCATAGCCGTCCAACAATCAGTAAACAAAATACTGTCTTACAGCCCGGTCCTCATTGTTGTTCATGCTGACGGGAATTTGGCACAGCTTCTTTACAGTGATAAATCGCTCACTCAAATATTGCGTGATAGTAATTTTCGACATTTCTTTCATAAGCTGTGCTTTCGCACGCATTTTCGAGAATGCGTGAGTCACTGTTGGTCGGCATCTTCTTCCGGAAAACGTACCAGTTCTGGTACACTGCCACCCACCCGCTGCCTTGCGGTATAGGCTTTTGAGCCAAAGGCTTTGGTTGAGAACCCTAATCGTTCTCCTGTCTAGGTCTGGGCGCCCTGGCAGTATCTCAGCCCACACACAACCATGAATAGTCACAATTCCAGTAATTCCATACTGCATCGGCCGTCTCGCAGTATAAACCGGGGTCGCCCTATCTGCTGCATACAGCAGGGTGGATAGGCGAAAACATGCTACTGCTGACCCCTCCCCCACTGTCCTATCAAATTTAGTTCTCAGGCCCCTCCCAACCTCCATTTCTGATAGTAACTCCACAGGTCCCACAACAGACGTAGCCAACCGTGGTAACACTGAGCCGGTAAGTTCTGTCTCTTGCCATTCAGCTTCATGCCCCTCTCGTCCCTTGCTTAGACCTAGAATGCGAATTAATATAGGTGCCTTCAACGTTCGCACTCTAAAACAAATAGGTCAACAGGCTGCTCTCGCACGAACGTTAGACTCGTTGCATGTCGATGTCTGCTGTATCTCAGAGACTAAAATCCAGGATAGTAGTCAGCGTATGGAAATAACAGCACCCGCATTGTCTACCCGATACTGGTTATACACTTCGGGTGACTCCACAGCCGCTGTTACAGGTCAGGCTGGAGTAGGTATAGTCCTTAGCACGACGGCCGCAGCCTCATTGATAGATTGGATTCCTGTTAACAGTAGACTTTGTGCTGTCCGCTTGGCAGGTTCCGTTAAGACCAACTCTAGACGCAAGACTTTCAGAAATTTATTCATTGTGTCTGCTTACGCTCCTACTGACTGTAGTGACGTCGGCGTCAAAGACGCGTTTTACTCAGATCTAGCCGCTCTCCTCCGGTCGACACGTAGCTCCGATATAGTCGTTCTGGCGGGAGATATGAATGCTCAGGTCGGTCGCCTTGGTGAGGGCGAATCTCGTTTGGGTGGCAAGTTTGGGATAGCGTCACATCGGTCCGATAATGGTGAGCGATTGTTGCAGCTGTGCGCTGAGTATAAGCTATTTTTAGCCAGCACTAGTTTTAGGCATCGTTCACGTCATTGCTATACTTGGCGCCCGCCCGCTCCAAATCAGGCCTGGTCTCAGATAGACCACATAGCTGTTAGTTACAGGTGGCGTGGTTCCATCCAAGACTGTCGTTCTTATTGGAGCACGTACTTGGACTCAGATCATGCATTGGTATGTTGTCGTTTTGTTCTTAGATTTGCGGGTCAACGAACTCACCGACAGCAACGACTGGCTGTTGAGAAATTGGCTTTACCATCTGTAAAGCATAAGTACCAAACTAGCTTAGAGAGCTGCATTTGTGGTAATCTCTCCGAAGACCCTAGTAGCTGTTGGACACAAATCTCACAAGCTATTCATAAAGCAGGTACTATAGCATGCGGCATAGGAGTACATAAGTTTGACAAACATTGGATTTCAGAGGAATCTCTGGAGTTGTTAGAAGCCAGACGGAAGATTCCTCCTGGTAGTTCACATAATAAGTCTAGAAGAGATATCCGTAGGAAGCTGAAACGTAGTCTAAAAGCTGATCGTGAGGCCTGGTTATTGGAAAAGGTTAAGGAAATGGAGATCGCCTTTGCCTCAGGGAACACCGGCAAACTCTTTAAGCTAATCCGTGCCACTGGTCCCAAGCGACCGTCTGTCAGTGAAGCTATCAGCGAGGCAGATGGCACACTAATTTATAATAAGTCCAGAAAGTTGGAACGCTGGGCGGAACACTTTGAGGGTTAATTTAGCTGGCCTCCTGCTTGTATGTTTGAATGTAGACGTAGCTCTTTTTTGTGGTTAGGTCCCCTCCCCTCCCTCTTTTTCTTCTCTCTTCCTAAACAGGGTTTGTTTCTTCTTCTTCATGGTTGTGTGGCAGTTAAGCATCAGTGTGAACCACTGATGTATTGCTGTCTATGATGATGATGATGATGATACGCGGTTTTGTAGTTTACTCCATTTAGGCGAGCCACCATACGTCAATTATCAACTCTTTCGAAATCTTCAATGATGTATCTGCACGTATTGAGACTGATGCGGTTGTATTTGCGTTTGTCACCCATGGCTGCTTTTGGAATGCTGAAACATGTTTACGGTGCCACTTGACTGCACCAGTGTTGTAGGTCGCAGGGTAATTGACGACGTTCATTGATTCATGCCGTCTGCTCCCAGTAGGCTGGACTCTATATCCCGATTTGACAGCCCAAGTATTCTCTCAAACATCGCCCTATAGCAACAGCCAATGCGTGCAATCGGATTCGAAAAGGCCGCAAAAGATGACGCCACTCGACCAATCATAAACCACTTCTACAGCCTGAAAATACAATGGAGGAATTCCACTGTCCTAAGACAAAGAGCTTTTACACAAAAGATACATTTTTATGCCTAAAAGGGAAACCAGTATGGAAAAAGATACAGACTTCAGTATTGTTTTTCTTGTTCGGATTGAGAGTGCGGCGATTCGAGGGTTCGGTTCCAACTGTTTTCGCTAGCATTCTCAGTACCTATAAATTGTTGATTTTCCTAGCTCGACGGCTGCATTGATACTGCTCACGCATTGTCCTTATCGTCATCATTTTGCACAAACTGGCGAACGTGTTGCCTTCGCTTATGAAACTAGTGAAGAATAGAGAAATATTGCTACATTGGTTTGAGTACACGCCGCATCGGATTTGAGTCAGCAATCTGGATCAGTTTTACACTGGAAAACACGGCGAACATAGCCAGTAACGTTCGTTACTTCGCAGATTGACACCGTGGTGGATTTGATTAGTCCCTTCTCTTAGCTTTTATTGTCTTGGACACCAGTGACCTCGACTGCGACCAGCTGCCTTTGAAACCGTCTGTCAACTCATCTTGAGCCATGACGGATGCTTACGGTTGTGCTGACCAGCCTCAAATGACTGGATGATTTTGTTGTTTAGCTTCACAGTGCCCATTGAACTTTGCTATATAAACCCACACACTGTAGTATGTACCTGATGAGATGCAGCGAAATGTGCTCGAGAGATACACTGTGCGAAAAACTGTTTCTGACTTCTCTGATTGACCTTTATCTAAGACGAAATAAAACGAAATATCTAAGACGAAATAATCAAACTAACCCACATACCTTCTTACAGACCCAGGGATTGACAACCCGTAGTTTAGACGAATATCTGGATAACCATGCTGACGGTTGTTCACCGATCATAAGTTCAATTTCCCGGTGTGTGTGTGTGTGTGCAGTGTTGAATTAACCCGGCTAGTTCGAACCAACTGTCAATACTTCGCTAGAGGCCCCTGGAACCAATTACATACGAATATGGTGTATTAGCTAAACACTTACCTTTTATTTGGACAAATAATCGATGCCACGTGCAATCCCTAATTAGAGATTCTTTGGTCGAACGTTTTGCTATATATTTCACGTCCGTAACCGACACTAACTTTTATACTGAGCTTTACCCCCTGTAGTATTCACTTTATGGCTATTTTATGGAAATTGTTTGTTGATCAGGTGAACTCCGTGAGTTTGGAACTCTGGCGCCTCTCCGAACGTAGTGTTGGTCTTAATGGTCGTACGCTTCGCAAAATGCCACTGCTTGCACACGCTTTTCATTTGACCAAAGTTAATCCCGGTCTGCGATCAAGCGTATCATTCAGCGGTCGCCTGCATTTACCCATGTGCCATTCGACCAGCACATTACAATCTGGCCCGGTCTATTCGGTTCACACTCCGGTTGGTCAACCTGATGCCCGCTCGACCGTCTCACTCCCCATGTTCTTGCAAGCTCTTCGTCTCACGATAGAGAGCCAGTTCGATGAATTGAAGTCCCTGGATTTGGCCTCATCTGAAACTGGACGATTAAGGTCGTTCCGACTGCGAGTTGGACGCCATACCAACAGCCCTGGATTGGACGCAAGCTGCGATAGATAATTTGTGCTTGATGAGAAACGTTTGAGATCGTTACGGCTATGTTTGTTTAGCTGTCGGTAATGCCCTACAGTTGTGGAACTCTTTTCAGCGCACATATATGACGTTTATTTTGCATTTCATTGTTTGTCTATTTTTGTACATGCAATTGTACACGTTTGATATGTTGATCCTTGTAATTGTTCGATGGAATCCGCTCAGTCACATGCACGCACACGTCTTCACAGCGAGCCAGTTGTCAGCAGATATGCTTGTTTTGGTATCATTCATTGTGTTGCACATCTACTCAGGGAAGGTGTTCAATTTCTATGGCTATGTGTATCAATGAATTCCACGATATTTACCCGATTATTCATTGTTCTGTACAGAAAGTTTGAAAATGTCCTCACAGACCAGCAGTTACGATTCTTGACAGACAGCTAATGTTTTACGATTGACTGTAATTCCGAACGGTTCTCAGCATAGATCTGTTTGCACGCGTACGCCCTATTTGGGATAGTTCACTGAGTGAAAACACCAGTTACTCAATAAGTGTCCTTGAGAACAATCCCCAATCGTATTGGTTGATCCGATGTGTTATGTGACCTATTTAAATTATAACAGTTCACTAGCCATTAATGCATTTGTATACTGCTTCCTCGTTAAACTATTTTGTGACTAATTGATGCGCGTAAAATGGCACCGTCGAATAATATGGTTGTCGAGTGCTCGTTTTCATAGAACTGTTGACGGCTACAAGAGTTGAATTGCAGGAATTAATTGTTTCCCCGTATGCAGATTGGCGTACAATGTCTGCTTGAGCGCCCTTCAGGATTCTTTATAGAATTGCCCTTGGTGTCCTACGTGATAGGTGAACCTAATCGATCTTCCCGTGTACAATACATGCTTGCCACCTATCAAATTGGTGAGAATCGCACTATTTACTGACTTCCCTTCCCCTGTTCTGTGTCAAGTCGGATGATATTTGTGAACTCGTTCAGACAGCTGCTCAATCGCTTGGCGGACTTACGCGTTTTACATGAGTAGCCGAAGCAGTTTGTACAATTACCTTATCGGTTGGCTGTTAGTTACATGAGGGTCCGGCTTGTCCTTCATACTGGTTAGAGTCCATTTGACCGTAGTTTTGAGCGATTTTGCCAAACAACATTCTCTTCCTGATAATCCTGTATGATGAGTAAACCGTCTTGATTTCATCGTATCTATGCATTATTTGTCTGTTTCCCGGAGTGTTCGTTCACGTTATATGTATATTTCTTGGTGTTTACCTCTTGTTCTAGCGTTTGTGTTCCACAGGCTCACTGCACCCTGTTTGTTATCGCTCGAATGAGGTCCTGTTTTTGAGCTTTTCGAGCTACCGTTCGTTTTCTATCTTGCATTGTCGGCATCTTGAGCAATGCATCCAGAAGGTTTTTTTAATTATTTGTCTCACGTTGTATTCCGTTGCTGGTGAGCACAATCGGTGTTTCAGACGCCGCTCACCACTCAAATGTACGGTTAACGTCTTACTGTAAAATACGTTGTTGCCTACAAATGCAAGCAACACGATTCATGACACGAAATGTTTAAGACACTCAAAATAAGGAACAAGCATTAATTATTCATTGTGTGCGCATATCCGGATGAGCGTTGAGCATAGAATTCGCGAACTGTACTCCACTGACATTCAGAGGCAAGAGGATATCTGCAATACTCGGAATTAGGGACTTCGTACTGCCCGCGGCTGATCTCAGTGGCACATGGAAAGTCACAAGCTATAGACTGACTAATGCAATACAGAATGAGGAACTTGGCGAATAACGGAAGATGTAACATTAAAACTTTTCGTCCGATCCTAATGTAATATCTTAAAGTGATTCTGGATTGACCCATTTCTAAATCGTCTGTTGTGTCGGGGTTTGGATAAACGGTGAATCGAGTAGATTTTCATCGTATCATCCCATATCACTGATATATAAAGTATTGATTAAAATCAATAATATATCGCATTGTAGCACACATAGGAGTACGTTTTTCCTTTCGACATTAAAACGGTGCCTTTCAGTCAGCGGATAAAAGGTGGACAATGAATTCACCTTCCGCACGTGCCTGGTTCCCGCATACTTAGATGGGTGGGTGTACTGATTCCCGAGTTACCTGTATACATGGTTGGCAGAAATAAGTGGTTGAATGCCCTGTTCCTTCATATCGTTTAAGTTCATTTTGAGATTACTTGAAACACATGTTAGTAAAAAGTTGTTAGTGTTTTTTCCCAACTGTGCAGTACACTATTGGGCAAAATGGTGGATATAGATAGTTGGCTAGTTCAGACCTGTCAAAAAGAAGAGCACAGCTGTCAGTTGCGGCTTACCACACTTTTGTTTATGCCGAAGCGGATGAAACAGTATATTGTTTCTCGTTGTCGATCGAGTACGTGGCCTATGCTGAATGCCGATCACCCATCCAGTTACGATTTCACCGAACATAGTGGAACTCCTCTGAGTTGGGTATGCCGACCAACAAGTATCAACATTTGCCGATCAGTTGACGTTTAAAAGCGGACTGATGTCATGATTTCAACACCGGATTAGACATCCATATATTCCAAAGCGAAGGTGATTCGGTCTGTACATAAATTGCTACCCAATCAACTGAAGTTGACTTCAATGCAACGAATTACTGCAAAACTAATTATTGTTATTATTATCTATTCAAAATAGGGTATTTTTTGATGATATTGCCCTAATCATTATACAACCCCAAAAGGTTAAATTTGAACCATCCATATCATCACATTGGCACTAAAAATACGTGAACCACGTTGGCTGCAATACAACTAGAACCACAAGGTTGATATTAAGTAACTCAGAATAACAGAAGTTGTGATAGTGAGCTGAAGAAGATACTGCGGAGAAAACTGTGTATTAATCGGGCCCATCAATTTATGGAAGGCTAGTGAGTATATTCTCGCCTTTCGTCTGTCACAAATTTAGAATGCCTTTTATGAGGAGCGACCGAACTGTGATCCCAACAGTCGTCGAACTCAAAAAAGTAAGAATAGATTTGAAAATATACTTTGTATTTCCAGCAGTTTGGTAGTATAAGTGGTTAGCTTCAGCGTGGTCTGAGATCGTCAACAACAACCAAGAAAGAACAGGTAAAGACTCGACATGGGATCATTCTCACTCGGCAGCATGGGAAAAGTGCACAGGACTTTAGAAAACGTTAAACAATCATCGAAAGGGTGCACGCAAAATGACTGGATGAATTAACAGTAGATCAATCGTTAAGACTGAACAGGCATTCGGTACCTACAATTAACCGCACTACTGAAAATAATAGTAGTAATTTGATGTCAAACTTCCCGTAGCGGGCATACATAGAAGCATGCATCCAGAACCCCCAAAGTAACCGTACAATCGTGGATCACTACAAAGCTTTCCTCTCAGCATACGGCTAATGGGTCCCAAAGGAAAGAATTTAAAAGTAACCAGGACTCTCATTAGATAAGGGATCACTGTAGAATTGTACGCTTTGGCATGAGCGCGTCGTATTACAGGACTAGGCAGTGATTGGGATGGATCTCTGAACAGAAAGCGTTTTGCTGGCAAACTGGTTACGTTCACTAAAGTGCGGTTCAAAAATAGGCTTGATGAAATGTTCGCTTGTGATGCCACCACACCGAATCAGAAACTTTATCGATCTGCAAGGTATTGACGTCTTTGAATTGAGAACAGAACAACGAAGGGGGAATCATTCAGAAGTTAATTTGTTTTAAACTGAAGAGACAGGTGTTGGAAAGTGAATTCAAACGGACTGCAATCTCCCATATTTGGTGAGAACAGCATGCACTTGAAGGAGACCAATGCATATTATGGTGTAAAGTGACTCCGAAGTGTTTGCGTGATAACTCTCAGGATGGCCCTGCCTTGAATAAATAGCCGTACTCGTTGCTCCATGACGGTTGCCATTTACATGCTAATTCTAGCGGGTTGCGTTGCAGGTTTTTGTGTGGTACCGGACCAATAACCTTCGTGCTAAGGTACAAATGTAATATTTCGTAGTTCTAAAGCATTTTGCGGTATACAGATAAGGTCGGTTACGCTTAAGTTACGAAACGACAGGACGTTTCCTTTGGTTCAAAGGAGCTTCTGCGGAATGTCTCAGATAAACGATCAGAGAGCCGCTGACACCAAGGTGTCGGGGATGTAGTAGAGAGTTTGGGTGATATAAGGTGAATATCACTCGCAATTGGCCAGATCTGCATTCTCCCAGTTTTCAGTTAACCCCTTCCTAAAACCGCTGTACTCTAGCCTCGCTCTTGTTACAGTTTGTCAGTAGTGCCTGTCCTCGCCACGACTGCGATTAGAGCTCCACTCGTGCTTTATTAAGGCAGCCGTGTTGACCATTGACCTCAAATTAGGTACGACTGGGATTACGAAATGTATGATCAATTGTAAATGACGTTTAATTGTTATTAACCCACAGTGTGACCCAAGCATGGGCCACACCAAGTGTAACCATAGTGAGCCGTGGTGAATAAGCACCAAGGATCATCATCGTCATAACAGCCATGAGCCTGACCGAAATGTACTGTGGCTCGGGCCGCCGCTCGTCCCAACAGTGACGTGAAATATCCGAAAAGAAAACGTTACTAAGACAGTTGAAAATCAATAAAAGAAGATTAAGCGGAAG